>APFE031344775.1:0-94530 GCA_000404065.3 Pinus taeda | reverse complement strand
AGATCACACTAAGGTGCAGGGAAAAGAGCATACACATGAGAAAAAATCCTTCCTTTCTGTTTATGATTTGCCCAGATCGCACAGAGTCGCAGGGCAAAGAGCATACGCAGAAATGAAAGGTACAGATCCGGTTAAAAAAAAATCTAAATAAACCGAAACCAAAATAAGCAGAGAGAAAATAACAGTAAACTGCAAATAAAGACTGTATACCTCCAGATCTTAAAAGTGACGCAGATGGGGCTACTAGAAACCTTTTCGCGTGAAACGAAAGGGGTTCCTCACTGGAACAGATGCTCCGAACACAACAGAGCAATCCTCTCGGCCCGAAAGCAGTCAGAAACAGTAGATCTCGGAAACGACAGCCGCATGCAATTCTACCGGCTTCAGATTTGGATCACCAACGGACGCGGCCCTCAAATAGCTCTGATACCATGTAGGAATTTACAGGGTAAGTTCCTCAAACAGAACACCAAAAGGACACCGCTCACAAATAGATCACAGATCAATACACCAGTATTTTGACGTGGTTAAAACCCTCGAGAGGAACAGTCCACGGCCTGCGCCAAAGTGGCTACTACATGCAATTTATTAAATAAAAGAATGAAAATTTACATAAGCTTCTCTCATGCACGGTTTTAACCTACAAATGACCCTCCATGCGCTTTAAATAGAATTCATGGACCGATCGGGTGTCAAGCCACGGATCAAGTGTCGGTAATACCGAGGAGAGAATGAACCGTCGGATCACTACATATCGTGATCGTCGGATTGTAAGTTACAAAATGTACAACGGTAAAGAAGCACACTTTACCTAACTCTATACTAGACCAAGTTGAACTTAACTATTTCCTATGTGTCGGAATATCCTAACACAACTACTAATGAATCTTAGCAGAACAATGTACTGAATCAAACACGAGTACAATTTTACGCCATTGTACTGAATCGACCGCCAATGCTTGAAGAAGTGGAAGAACGTGATGAGAAGAAATCCAAAGGGATAGATATTCATTATTGAGGTTTCACAAATGCATAGAAAGGAAAATTAGGAGGTCAAAATACCTCTATGATCGGATTAAGGATGGGAAGCATTATGAAAACATGCATCTTAGTAGAAGATGACATCATATTAGAAGCATGTAATAGAAGAAAAATCTCATGACATCATTAAAGTAGAAGTCCAAATGGTTGTAGTAGTCAACATAGAAAGAAAGTAGCTCTTGGTAACCTCATTGAAAGCATAAGTAGCATATGGTTGAAAGAAAATCATCTAGCATGATATAAGGAATTTATCATACATCATCATCATGAGAAAGAAGCTTCTGCCTATGAAGATAATCTAGATCCTCTACTGGAATATTCATTAGAATATTCACCTATACTTGGAAGAAGAAAATGTCTTGATGATCATTCCACCTTGTGTGGGATCCATTGTGAACATGGACTCTAGAAGAGTTGATATTGTAGCTCTAGTTAATAGTTGGAGTCAAACTTAACCACTAATAAACTATTGAGCTATAATATAACTAGACTGCTATTTTCTGGATATCATTATTAACAAATTACTTCAACCCATTATCTTCCATCACTGCCTCCATGTAGTCCTTCCAAGCAACATAATTTGAGCTTCCCTCAAGGGCATACTCGAGTCTTAGTCCATATAAATCCATCCTGCTAGCACTAAAGAATTGATCCTACAAATTTGATCCTCCTGCAATAACAACTTTGAAATCTCTTCTTTACTGTGAATCCTACTCTGATACCATGTAGAAATTAATGTGTAGATCTGAAACTACCCATGTAATTTACTAAAACACAAGACTCAAACCTACTCAAATCATATGTGGATTTTAATTCATGATTGAGAAGACAAAACATAAGCATGCATTAATATTTATCACATATACACATAGATTTATCTAGGGGAAAGAAATTTCTCAAAACCCCTTCCTATCTGTATTGCATTATTCAAAGAACGCAGATTAAATACATATGCTGCTCAAGCTTGAGGACAACTTGCAAGTGTATAGTCTATCCCTCTCCCTGAATGACTAACTTTTGGCAACACTTAGCCAATTTTCAAGCCCTCCAAGCTCGTATTCCTTGCGTTGTTCCTTGAAGAATTAGGCCCCCATTTAATAGGATTTTTTCTTAATTTAATTACGTAATTCCTTTAGGCTCATCCTCTAACTGCATGTACCAGTTGTACACTTAGGAATAGTCTACAACTGATAGTACAATGCCTTGAAATCTCCATCTCAACTAGGTAACTTAGATTCTCTACATGCATGAGATAACTTAGGCCAATTGCTCAATTTTCAAGATGATCACTGAGTGCGACTGAAGTTACATTTCCACAACTTGACCTTCCACTAGTTCCTCCAATAGTTAGAACTAGTTTAGCTGACCATAACTCAATTTAACTAAATTAAATTTCTATAATTGAAATTAACTCAACCTAGGCTCCTAAAATTTAGGAATCAATGCAAAAAATTGAATTGCATGCCCTTAACTCGAATTAACTAGGCTGACTGAGTAACAACACCCATGTCACTTGAATTAACTCATATAAGTTTTCTGTTGATGTGGAATTTCGAATTTTCTCAATTTGACTAAGGAAAAATCAAATTAAGTATTTCGTGCTGCATTTTTCAACAGGCGTTGGATGAGATTTTTCCATTGTCATTCCAAAACTAGTTGATGAAGCTTTTATAGTGAAATTTTTCTCACTTAAAGTAAATTTCTATGAATTTTTCTCACTCCTCAATAGTTTATTTTCATTACCCAACTAGAATGGATCTTACATGAGGTGAAAAAAGGATCTTACATGAGGTGAAAAAACCCTTGTGTATTTGATGTCCTCTTTGTGGGATCGAATTCCAATCACTGGTGTGTTTAATCTACAACTGCTCTAATCTACAACTGCTCTGGATGGTTAGTTTTTATATTTGATTGATGAGAAAAATTTACACTAAATGGATTAGAACTATATATATCTTTTGGATGAAATGAATTTCTTCTTGGTGAATTTACTTCTTGCAACAAAAAAATATATCTCTTTAGGATTTTTCTCTTGAAATTGGAGAGTCTATATCTCTTTGGCTGTTTTACATAACCTTCTTTAAATTCCCTTAGACATTTTAATTTGTGTTTGGTCAAGTTTACAGGCAGCCATAAATTGTACTTCATGCATAGACAATTCAACGACCCCCACAATTTTATTTTGTGCCTAAATTACTGTATCGATTACTAATTTATTCAAGTATCTCAATGTATTCTAACATTGATCGTCAAGAGCTCAATCCACAAGGGAGTTAATACAAGTAAATGGATAGGCCATAGTGGCTAAATATTAGTGCTAAATGTGCTTTTCTGACTTCAAATGGAAGAGTTATTACAAAGAGTAGTTGATACCTGCAATACAGAAGAGATAGGTTACGAGTATCCTATGGTTCAAAGTATGAATTAATAGGGTAAAATCATTACAAGAGAATTCAAGCTCATACCTATCTAGGGAAAAAGGTACATCCTCCCATCTGTACATAAACAAGAGAAGTAACCATTTTTAGATACTGGTGAGGACCTTTGAAACAGTAGCAGGTTGGAAGGGTAAGTGTAAATATAAAAGAAAGAGACAACCTAGTGATAATTTTGTTACATGAACCTAAACAAGAAAACCAAATAGGCATCGTGCCATAAGAAAAATAGAGAAAAAACCCCTCAAAAATGCTCTGAAGCATTTACATTATATTCTCCTTCGAAGTCAAGGTCACCGAATCTAATTGGCCTATTTTTCCATCACTCCCTGTATAAGAAAGGAAACAAATAGTGGAGCCATTCACATTAAAGATGAGTGTGGTAATCTTGCAACAATGGAAAAAAATAAATGGGAGCAAAGACGAGCAAGATAAAAATACCAATATTTACCTTAAGGAAAATGAGCAATGAAATGGAAGGAAAGGGACCTCAATATGGGTGTCCCACCTAAAATGGGAGTAATATAAGCATGATGTCATCGATTGTGAAGAGATATAAAAAAGAAAAGCAGAGGTTATGAGAATCGATCTACAGGAATGCCATAAAAGGGGAGCGAAATTAACTTGCAAACAATTTATTTTTTTACTTGTAGAACTTGGGAAGAGACAAATGTGAAGGTTAGCGAAGTCCACCCCGCATCCATGACCTGTGTGTGCCACCAGGAGGCCATAAGTTGAGGAATGGTTGAAGAGCGATGCTACAACGACAACAGATGCATCAGGAAGTAGAGGAAATGGCATACTTACCAAATGTCTATGGAATAGAAAGACTAGTGTTTGCGTAGTTATATCTTATCCCTTGATTCCCATCCTCTCATCTCAGATGTTTAGGCACTATCAATGTTGTCACATGCACTCCATGTGAAGGAGGAAGACATGGCAAGATAGGATTGAACACTTAATTTCCCAATGTAGAGAAGAATAGGTGGCCTTGAAAACGTTGGGGTTTTTGTATAATCAGATGTCAAGGGTGATTAAATACACACTTATGAAACTTAATTTTTGATATGATACTGTTGGTAGTAGTAACAAAATATCTATGTACATTAAAAAAACCTCAGAGAGGTGCTCCTTCACATAATCTCACACACTCACTCATATATAGACATAATATCAATATCGTAATTCCTATAATGCATTGTAGTTAAGCATAACAGTATTGATGAAGGGGTGTATACCAACATTAGCATTATGCACTTTGATGTGTATATTAAACATAGGAATGAGTGTTAAATGTTAATTTTAGGTTAGGGATAACATTATGATGTAATAAGCGTACAAATGTTAAGGAGTGGAGTAAATAAAAGAAATATATACCTTTTAACCAATACCCTATCCACAACATCTTCATAGAAAAAAAGAACATACATAATGGTGGGATTATTATTGACACTTATATATAATTTTTTTTGTAGTGTATTGTGGGTTTCTAACAGATGGTATCAGAGTCCAAGTTCACAATTTGGGCCTTAAGGAACCACCATAGAAATAAGTAGAATTATGTATGCTTGAAAAGTTGAAGTAAGTAATGTAGAACTAATATTTGATTATGTTTGAAATAAACGATAATCTAGTGATGTGACTATAGCATAATGGCATAGGATCACCCTCCAGCCATCACCGGTCATGAAGACTTGTATGTCGAGTTGTAAAACAGGGCCACCCCATCAACTTCTCAATTTATGCATGTTATTAAAAATCTCCAGAAAGATTTGGCTTATCTGAAGAGAAACAATGAATGTCTACTAAAGGCTAGTAAGGAGAAGGAAAAGATGATCAGGGGACTGACTGAAAAGTATAACCAGATAACTGTAGAACCTAAAGTATTGAAAACAAATAAAATGGGAACAAAATCCGAGAAATATGAAAGTGGAGGGGATGCAGATAGAACGTCTCCAAAAACACAGAAGATAAAGAAACAAATGGAGCTACAAGAGGAATTTAGGAAAATCAAGCCCCTTACTTTTGACAGAGAGAAGGAGGAGGATGCAGAAGCATGAATTCTTAATATGACCAAATAATTTCAAGTTATGAATATGAGAGTAACTTGAAGGCTAGATTGGCCATTTATTAGCCGCAAGGCAAAGTTGCTCTATGGTGGGAAGAAGCTAAAAGTGTACATTTTTTGGAAGAAAAGATAGTATCTTGGGAGGAGTTCTAGAAACAATTTAAGTCCCGCTACCTTAGTGAAAATTATTATGTTGACCATGGAAAGGAGTTCCATGATTTAAGGCTGGGAAAGTTAACCATGGACAAGTTTGTGGAAAAATTTACCAATTTACAGCAGTATGTTGCTTACATTATAGAAGAGAAAGAAAGGTGTAGTGGTTTGTAAATTGTTTACCCACTACCTACAAGGAAAGGATTGAGTTTGAAAATCCTAAGACAATGGATGAAGCAGTAAGGAAGGCAAGGATGTCTTATCAACATTTTAAGAATAAGGATGAAGGCACCAAATTTTGGCCAACTAAAGACAAAGCCAAATCTGCAATAGGGGAAAAACAACATAAATTTGCCTATCTTAAAATTTTTGGGAAGGATCATCAACAGAAAATATTCAGTAATTGAAATGTAAATCAATCAACACAATCTCAAATTAGGTCGAAAACTATGGATCTGAATAGTAAAAATATCAGTCGCTGTAAGGGAAAGGAACACCTAAAGTGTTGGGGTTGTAGTGAGACTCATCTATTGAGGAATTTTCTACATAATCCCAGATTTATCTAAAATATCCAAGTTGTTCACAAAGCCACCACAGTGAATGATGTCACTAGGAATATTCCCAAAATAAGCGCAACATTGGAGGATATGCAAGCAAAGCATCAATCAACAATGATCGAGATTGAAGGTAATATTTTAAACCATCTTGTTTCTCTTTTAATTGATCCAGGAGCTAGTTTAAGTTACATTGGGCCACGAGTGCTAGAAAAATGTAAACTAAAAACTGAAAATTACAAGATTGCCTGGCTTGTACAGTTAGTAACTGACACCAAAAGTAGAGTAACAAACTAATTAAGGCAATGTCATCTTTATTAAAATGGTTATTCTACAATAGTGAATCTAAATACACTTCCATTAGGATCGTATGATGTATTGATAGGCATGGACTAGTTGGAAAAACATGGGGCCATTATAAATTCTTTAGAAAAAACAGTGAGTTGTATGAATCAGAAGGGACAAACTCAAATGATCCAAGGCATACCAAAACCCATATCAGTTAGACAAATTTCAGACTTACAAATGTAAAAGAGTGCATGGAACAGGTGTCAAGTATTTATGGTCCAATTGCAAGCAAGTGAACAACAAACATAAGAATCAAAATTAGACATCCTGTCAATTATTAAGGAGTTTCGAGATATTTTCCAGGAGGAAATCACAGGTTTACCTCCTTACAGAGATATATATTTTTCCATTGATTTGGTACCCGGTGCAGCCCTAGTGTCTAGAGTCCCTTACTAAATGAGTCCACCTGAATTATTGGAGCTGAAAATGCAACTACAAGAACTACTAGACAAAGGCTATATTAGGCCTAGTGTATCACCGTTGGGGGATCCCATGTTATTTGTCAAGAAAAAGGACGAAACATTTAGGATGTGCATCGATTATCGACAATTAAAGGAGTTAACCATTAAAAATAAATATTCATTGCGTTGTATTGATTATCTATTTGATCAAGTTAGGGGGGGCACTATTTTTTTGAACTTGATTTATAGATCTTTTTATTATTGAGAAATATTGGAAAACCTAAACATCCAAAAACCTAACCATACAAGATGAAGCCCCAAAAATTTGTTGGCCTTGTTCGGATTAATTAGTACATCAACTTCCCATGGTTGTAACTTACGATCTCTGTTTGACATGTATGAGACATCGTTAGAAATATTTATTTGAGGAAATTAATTTTCACAGAAAAACCATAATGGTGGCTATATGTTTTCCATTTTTCCAAAAAATACGTCATTTAAGGTCTCAAAACGACTCTGGAAGTTCAGGACCTAGAAAACTACCAAAAATAGTAAGTTGTGCTAGAAACTAGGAAACTGAAAGGAAATAGTGTTGGGGGTCAAAGTGAAAGAGGTGGGTGGCCACCAATATTCACCTGGATCAATTTTTCTCATCCTTCTTTGTCATATTTGATAATTTTAGGGTTTTTCGGAATATGTAGTTTTATGGGCTTCTTGATGATAATTATTTATATGCATGGTGAAAATATGTAATGAGACAAATTCCAACCTAATTTTTGACTCACTAAAGTTGAAAGAAAAATTTGATAATCGTGGAACACAATATTATTCACAAAATATATATGCAAATAGATTTTTTGTGGTCATTGGATTCAACTTCCAAGGCTTCTTCGACTTGCCTTGATGGTTCACATTCCTCCACACCAACCCTAATGGAATAGGTGTCCAACATTCTTCCCTTAATATAAATGGGTATATATGAGTCCAAGAAGATAGCTAAAATATAAATGTGCATAGCATTCAAAGGCTAGATGTGTTCTCTGAAATGGAAATTTAAGGAAGAACAAAAACCATATGAAGTAGTTGAAGTCGAAGTCTTCTACTAATGTTGGTTTAAGTTTAACCACCAACTCCAAAACTTGGCATGAAGCAATGCCTAGAAAAATTATAAATATGGTTAGAAGCATAAGTATTCTATGAAATGGAAGTGCTCCTTGATGACGGTTTAAAGATGACAAAAAAAAATGTATAGGTAGCAAAAGCCAAAGTATTTTTCCATTGGAGGTTTAAGGCTAGCCACCAACCAAATCATGCTCATGGAACAACAATTTTCCCGTAGCTACAACTATGAATTTAGCTTTGGATGAATCTAGATTTAGGCTCTATTAGTTGGATCCAGTTCAGGTTGTGGTCAAAGTTTACCTGATATAACTTAGAAGGTAGTAGTTGAGCATCAATTCCTCCCTTTTAGATATAAGGTGAGAATATGAAGATATCTCTACTACAAGACATGTCAATACTTGAGAATGAACTCCGAGGTATGACGAATATATATTATTGGTTGTTGAAGACCACTGTCAAGTCACAATCCATCAAAGGTGAATATTTTCTCTTACGGGAGTATTATGTTTGGAGTTTTTCTTTGAATGATGAATGTGTTTTCCACAATGCTCAAAAGGATGAAGATCAAAACACTAATCTGTGACATGGCCAACCTGATCATAATGTTGGGATATATGAATCCAAAGTGAATGTGAAGATGGAGCAAGTGAATATGATATTTCTTATAGAAACCCAACACTATGAAACATGATTGGTTTGGGGTAGTCTAAAATGTGAGATGACACTTCCTTTTCATATCCAAGACTAGTTCTATGTTTGTTTTTAATACCTTCTTGACAATGTATAATGATGAGCTTGGGAAGAGCAAGATAAACTTTTCATATTCTTTTAAATGTGATCCTAAAGTGGCATCTCTAATGTAATCATGTGTTGGTTTTTGATGGGAATAAAACTCAAACTCAAAAATAAATTTATTGTGAACATACACTAGTTAAGAGTCTTGATTCCATTTTTGTAGTTCATCTCGTTGTAGCTATGACTCAAGCTGAAGAAACTTGAACTTGTCATGTGAACCTTGTAAAATTTTTCAAATATATGTGAGAATGGATTTGTCAATTTTGGCGTTGTTTTATTAGATTACTTAATAACTCCAATAAATCATCAATTCTTGACATTGTTAAATGGATAAATGCACAATGAAATCACCGCTAGAATATGTCAGTATTAATAAAAATAATTAAAGAAAATTAGCAACAATACATTATTAATATTCAAGAAAATTTTAATTGGGGTGTTTTAGCCCCTACCAAATGAACCTCCCAAAGAACTTTAACAAATTAAAATGAATAATCTCCAAACCTTTTAAAAGATTCTTCACATGCAATTCATAAACTACAATCTCATAGTTTAACAAAACCATGTACCATAAAAGAAGCTATAATTATTAATCTTAAAATCAAATTTAACTTAACAATATATACATAATACTAATCACCTATTAAAAATTAAAAATGAGTAGATAAAAACAAAAACCTGCCGATAAAAATTAAATACTTAAAAACACTACATAATAATTACTTTAAAACTCTTGTTATGGAGGCTTTGATATAAATATAATTCCATTTAACAACAATCTAGACACTTGAGTTATAAATAATTCTGAATAGTCTTTTCTCCTTCCATTGAAATAAGGGCCTCATAGCTAGTGTTTCCTGTCACTTAGCTTAATTATTGAAATTTGTGATCCAAAAGGGATCCTAAAAACCCTCTAAGTATTCAAAAATAAAAAACTATTGCAAAGGACGAACTTTAAAAAAATGGAAGATTACAATATCGGGAGTGAAAAAACATGAAGAAACAGTGAAAACAGAGCTATCGGAGGTCAAAATAATGATGCACAGGAGCCATCGGATTTGACCGATCAATGGTCTAGATCCGATCGGCATATCGCAATCGGAGATGGCAAGCGGAGGATATCGGACGCTATCATGTGAAAGTTGTGACAACGATCAACATGGGTCAACAAGGATTGTCGATTAAGCACGCAAATTGATGACACAGGTTAACCCACAATATCGCATCGGTAAATTAGAAGGGAGCGCTTACAAAAGGCCCCGACACTATGCGATTTCAATATCGCAATATCACATCAGAGCGATACAAAGGAGTGGGGGCCTATACACATGCGACTTGCGGTAATGCTGGACTCGGCGGGGTTATGGATGAAATTTAAAATGTTTTGAGTTCTGTAAAAAGGAGTTTTCCTATGTAAATTCGCATTTTTGTTAAATAAAAAAAATCAAAGGAAATGCGAATTGGGTGATAAAATGGACCCGAAAGGGTTTATACATGCCGTGAAATATATTTTGAGTTTCGTAATGAGCAGGATTTTGGGTGGGCCTTAGGCGGTAAGTGGTATTGGCCGGGCTCCGCCAGAGCCCGTACACTAGCTAACACATGGCTAGGCGCCGGAGAGAGAAAACTGCCTTTTCGGGTGGGTAACCTCCATGCGTGTTAGCCACCCGAAATCAATAACAGTCGTTGGAATAATGATCACTTGCGATAGTGCCCAAAGATGGATCCAAAAGGATTATAAGTTAGAATTGATAATATTTCAGATCCGATAGACCACATTTGGGCGGATTTTCCTGTGTTTTTGTGTATTATCTGTGTAAATACAGAATAACTATTTTGGGGATTCTAAAGGACTAATGGTACCTTCCGTTACAAAACAGGTGGCCACCATCCCTGAAGATGTTACACCATGATTGGTTAATGCTTAAAGGGGGTTTGAATGGATAGAGGCCAGAAGCCAGAGAGCCGAAAGGGAATATGCATAGACAAGCACCGATTGGCTTAAAAGCCACTAAATGATAGAGACAGAGGAAAGCAATGTTGAGAGAGAGAGAAGACAAAGACAGAGAAGGAGAGGGAGAGTCTGTGTACTCAGAGAGACTTGAGGGGGTCAAGTAAACTCCTGTTGTTTTGATCTGTTGTGTCGAGACTCAAATTGAGATCACTTTTGTAAAACTCTACTCTTCAAGACATAATAGAGAGGTCACCACTGAAGGCTAGACCAGGAGATGTAGCCCAAGAGTTTTGGGTGAACTCCTTGATAATTTGTTGTGTTATGCATGTGTCTGTTATGTTTTTCTAACTTCTTCATTGTCTATATTATTCGCAATCTTATTGATCTGTTTCCCTTAATAATATAGGCAAATCCATGTACATAAGTCTGTAGTACCTTAAAAGTAATCTAAGATCTTCATTTTTAGATCAAGTGGTATCAGAGCTTTAGGTTTGCTAAGGTTAGACAAGCTTGTTCTAGATTTTTGAATGCTAACTAGCTGAAAGCTGAAATTAGGAGAAGGAGAACTTGTTGAGGCTAATATAGAAATTAGAAGAGTCTATCCTAGGAGGAGAATGGATGAACAAACCCCATTGGAATTAGAATCTCAATTCATGGGCAGTTTCATGACCATGAGAGCCATGGTGGAAGAGATGTATCGAAAATTTAAGAAAGGTCGAGGTGAAAGTACTTCAACCCCCAAACAAGACAAGGGAGTAGAGGAACCTTCTCTAGATGCCCCAGAGGGCAAAGGGAAAGGGGAAAATCTTCCTCCATCATCTCCTCCACCATCACCTCCATCATCCTCATCACCTAGACCTGAAAATAAAAAGAAGAAAACATCTTTGATTAAATTAGATGTGAAATTTAATTTGCCAATCTATGATGGAGAATTAAATGCAAAAAAGCTAGAGAACTGGATTAGACAGATTGATGTATATTGCAGGGTGTAGAACATTGATTCAAAGAGGACAAAGATTCAGCTGGCTAGCCTTCACCTTGGGAGAATTGCACTAGTGTGGTGGGAAGGCAAGACCCAAGATGATTTGAAGAAGCATGGTAAAATTCTTTTTACCTGGAATGAATTTGTTTCTGCCATTAAAACCAATTCTATCCACTAGCTTATATGCAACAAGCAATGATAAGTTGGCAAACTCTTCACCAATTAAAGGGCCAATTTGTCCAAATCTATACCCAGGAATTTCGAAAAAGATCTTTGACCCTAGGCATTTCTCTAGACTCACCTGAAACTTTGATGAAGTATACAGGTGGTCTACATAACTATTTGAAGCACACCATTGTCATGTTTAACCCCACTGGACTAGATGATGTATCAGTTCAGGCTACACATCTAGAGGCTAGAGGCAAAAATATGAACCCAGAGATTGGGGGATCATCAAAACCCTCTACAAGCAAGAACTAGGAAAAGAAGAAGTAGAAATGGAAGGAGAGGAAGGCAAACGTTGTACAGAAAGACAAACCTTCATGCACTCACTATAAGAAGGATGGACACGATGATGAACATTGTTGGACTTTGCATCTAGAGCTAAAACCAAAGAAGTTCAGTGGTAAGAAGGAGAAGGTTTTTCCTGCTATTCAGAAAGACATGGGGTCAAACTCAAGTGATGAAACAATAGTCACAGCCATAGGTATAAAAGATTATCCGCTTTAGAGAATGCAGAGATCAAGGAGAACGTACAGGAGCTGCTCAATAAAGGGTTCATAAGACCAAGCACATCACCATGTGGATCTCCAATCGTACTATTGAGAAAGAAAGATGGTTCGTGGAGGATGTGCATTGATTACAGAGCACTGAATAAAATAACGATCAAGAATCGTTATCCTCTTCCTTGCATTGATGATCTATTAGATTAGCTGAAAGAAGCAATTTATTTTTCCATGTTGGACTTGCATAGTGGCTATCATCAGGTCAGAGTTGCAGTACAAGATGCATGGAAGACTACTTTCAAGACAAAGCAAGGGATGTATGAATGGTTGGTTATGCCTTTTGGCTTAACTAATGCTCCTGCCACTTTCATGAAAGTTATGAATGATTTACTCCAACCTTTCATTGATGATTTTGTAATTGTATATTTAGATGACACTCTTGTTTTCAATAAAACATGGGAAGAACATTTGAAACATGTAAAGAAAACTTTAGATGTTTTGAAAAGAGAAAACCTCTATGTGAAGTTATCAAAATGTGAATTTGGCAAAACATCTTTAAATTATTTGGGTCATATTGTAGGGGGTGATGAATTGAAGATAGATCCCTCTAAGGTCGAAGTCATTGTAAACTGGCCTAAACCCAAATCTACTACAAAATTTAGGAGTTTTCTAGGAGCAGCACAATATTGGAGAAAGTTTATTGCTAACTTTTCCTTGATTGCAGCTCCCTTACATGCTTTAACAGGATTGAACAAGGTGTTTTAGTGGGGAGGAAAATAGCAAAAAGCCTTCAACACCTTGAAAGAAAAAATTAGTACAGCACTAGTACTAAAACTGCCAGATCTTCAATGACCATTTGAGATTGAAACAGATGCCAGTGACTATGCCATGGGAGCAGTGTTGATGCAACACGGTAAACCCATATGTTATCATTCTAAGACATTTACTTATGCAGTAGTTAATTATCCCACATATGATAAATAATTGTATGAATTTGTACATAGTGTGGAAAAGTGGAAACATTACCTAATGGGCAAAGAAACAATCATACATACAGATCATAAACCACTTCAATATTTTCACTCACAAACTAAATTGCAGCAATCAAGAAACTATAGGTGGATGGGTTTTCTACAACAGTTTCATCTTGTCATCATATATAAGAAGGGCATACACAATAAAGTTGTAGATATGTTATCCAGACCAATCATAAATACATCTACTATACTTATGCATAACTCAGTATTGCATGAAAGCTACATTGAACAATATGCTCAAGATGTAGATTTTAAAGATGTATATGCAACTTTAAGTCATGGCAAACAAGTAGAAGAGTTCGATTATCATGTTAAGGACCAACTCTTATATAATTTGGGAAAGTTATGCATTCCTCAAACTGAAAGAGTTAACATAATTCGAGAAGCACATACTTCTCTAATATCAGGTCATTTTGGTGTACGTAAAACAGTTGCAAAGTTGCAAAGGTTCTGTTATTGGCCAAGAATGCATGAAACAATTCTTAGATATATTAAAGGGTGTACTATTTGTGCTCAAAAGCAAGCTCAGTAATAGAAATTTAGGCTTGTACACTCCACTTCCAGTTCCTTCTCGTCCTTGGGAAAGTGTTTCCATGGACTTTGTTGGGGGATTGCCAAAATCTAGGAAAGGTCATGATTATTTATATGTTATTATGGATAGGTTCAGCAAAATGTGTATTTTGATACCTTGCAACAAGCAAATTACAGCTGAACAAACAACGAAGTTGTTCTTTCAGCATGTATGGGTCCATTTTGGGTTACCCACTTCTATTGTATCTGATTTATATTGCCGTGTTGTTGGGAAGTTTTGGTCAAGTCTATGGGAGTTGTTGGACACCAGATTGAAGAAGAGCATAGCATTTCATCTACAAACAGATGACCAAATAGAGGTGGTCAACAAAACAGTGATCCAGTTGCTCAGGGGTTATTGCAGCAAGCATCCCCAGCTTTGGGATGAACATTGTGTTATGTGCAACATGCTTACAACCGTGCCAAGCACTCTTATACACAGAGATATCCTTTTGAGACTTGTTTTGCTTTTACAACAGAGTCTCCCTTGGATTTTGTCTTTAGTAAAGACATAGCAGTTGATGTACACAGTGATGTGGACAAAGCAACCAAGTTCATTGAACAGATCCAAGAAATTCACCAGGTAGTTCAGGAATAGCTAGAAAGAAGCTAGGCCAAGTACAAGGCAAGGCATGACAAGCATTGAATTGAGCATAGTTTCCAAGTTGGTGATAAAGTTTGGTTGTACATCAGTAAATACAGAATGCAAGGTGAAGGTAAGAAGCTGAAACCAATAAGGTATGGGCCTTTCAAGATGCTTCAAAATATTGGTTAAAACGCTTTTCACCTTGATTTTCCATCTTATATGCATATCTATTCAGTCATTAATGTAGAGAACTTGAGACTATAAGAACCTTCATTGATTGAAGATCCCAAAGAGCAAAGTTAGTTGCCTTCTATTAGTGATCTGTTGCCTGAATATCTCAATGAGTTGCAGGAGGACACAGTTCTAGACAAGAAGGTGAGAACTTCGCACAAAGGGGATGTTGAGTACCTGAGAATTGGACTCAAAGGTTCAAAAGCAAGCAGTGCAAAATGGATAGAGATTGGACAAGTGAGAAAGCTGTATCCTCACTTGATCGATGCTAAATAACCAACTTTTGGTGGTCCAACATCTTTTTTAGTGGGAAGGCATGATCCAAAAGGGATCCTAAAAACCCTCTAAGTCTTCAAAAATAAAAAACTATCATAGAGGAAAAACTTTTAAAAATGGAAGATTACACTATCGAGAGTGAAAAACATGAAGAAACAGTGAAAAACAGAGCTATCAAAGGTCAAAAGAACGATGCACAGGAGCCTTCAGATCTGACCGATCAACGGTCCAAATCCAATCGGCATATCACAATCGGAGATGGCGAGCAGAGGCTATTGGAGGCTATCATCTGAAAGTTGCGATAGTGATCACCACAAGTTAGTGAGGACTGTAGATTAAGCACATAGATCGATGACCCAGGTTAACCCGCAATATCACATTAGCAAATTACAAGGGAGCACTTACCAAAGGCCTAGGGACTATGTGATTGCGATATCGCAATATCGCATCAGAGTGATACAAAGGAGCGGGGGCCAATACACATTTGACTTCCAATAAAGCCAGACCCCACGGGGTTATGGATGAAATTTAAAATGTTTTGAGTTCCGTAAAAAGGAGTTTTCCTATGTAAATTCGCATTTTCGTTAAATAAACGAAAATCAAAGGAAATGCGAATTAGGCGATAAAACAGACCTGAAAGGGTTTATACATGTCATGAAATATATTTTGAGTTCCGTAACAAGCGGGATTTCAGGCAGACCTTAGGCAGTAAGTGGTATTGTCCGGGCTCTGCCCAAGCCCATACCCTAGTAGACACATGGTTAGGTGTCGGAGAGAGAAAACTGCCTTTTTGGGCATGTAACCTCCATGCACGTTAGCCACCCGAAATCAATAACAGCCGTTGGATCAATGATCACTTGAAATAGCGCCCGAAGATGAATCTGAAAGGATTATAGGGCGGAATTGATAATATTTTAGATCCAATAGACTGCGTTTGGGCGGATTTTCCTGTGTTTCTATGTATTCTCTATGTAAACAAAGAATGACTATTTTAGGGATTTCTAAAGCGTCGATGGACCCTTTCGTTACAAAATAGGTGGCCACCATCCCCGAAGATGTTACACCATGATTGGTTAATGCTCAGAGGGGGTTTGAACGGACAGAGGCCAAAAGCCAGAGAGTCGAAATAAAATATGAACAGACAAGCGCCGATTGGCTTAAAAGCCACTGAATGATAGAGACAAAGGTAAGAAATGCTGAGACAGAGAGAAGACAGAGACAGATAAGGAGAGGGAGAGTCTATGTACTCAGAGAAACTTGAGGGGGTCAAGTAAACTCCTACCATTCTGTATCTATTGTGTTGAGAATCAAATTGAACTCACTTTTGTAAAACTCTACTCTTGAAGACATAATATAGAGGTCACCACTGAAGGCTGGACTAGGAGACATAGCCCAAGAGTTTTTGGTGAAATCCTTGATTATTTGTTGTGTTATGCATGTGTCTGTTATGTTTTTCTAACTACTTCATTGTCTATATTATTTGCAATCTTATCGATCTGTTGCCCTAACTAATATAGGAAAATCCATGCACATGAGTCTTGTTAGGACCTCATATTGTCCCTTTTTTACTACAGATTTTGCTATGATGTCATCCTTTTCAACCTATATTTAAAGTCCTTGTTATCGTTTTAACCCAATTATTCCAAAGGTACACAATGTTTCTTCTCATCACTATACGTTTAATTATTTTACATATAATTACGCTATCTTCATAGTTAATCATGGAATTGTTAGTTGTTGAACAATTAAAGAATGATCTGCAGTCCACGTTGCTAAAACTGCCTGGAGTTTGTAAGACTATTTTTGCAGTTGCTGAAATAGTAAGAATGGAACACAAATCTTGTGGCTGAAACAGTTGCGATTTGCATTCCAGATTTGATAACAACAAAGGAAGACCACCAGAGATGCTACAATGGATGTAACGATCATGATCCAAAGAGATCATTACTATAACAACATCTTGTTGATGGGAAACTGATTTCCCTATTTTTGTATATTGGGTTAAAATAGAATTCACAATGTAATCTATTGTAATAGATGTCTCCTCTTTAAAAAGAGGAGAAATCTACATTAGAAGGGGATGAACAGACTGCGGGAAAGGCTTAGTTGAAATAACAGGACTGAAATCATTTTTGTAATATGACATATTGATGGATGAATAAAGTTTTGTTCTGAACATCTTATTCTAGTTCTTGTCTCCTAGGGAATCTTGTGAGAAGCACAGGGCCCACCTTCATCACAAGATTCACCCATTATATTACCGTAGTGTGTTAAGTGTGTCTTTTATCCATGACTTGTTAACAGTACTGTTACTGAATGTTGTTTACCCATCCTTTGCTGAAACTTTGTTTTCTCTCCAATTGATTGTTGTATTGTTTAAGTTTATCTCCAGTTAATTTATGAGTGTTTCATTGGTGGTTGAGTTTACAGAGTAAGTTGGCAAGCTCGATAATCAGAAACAAGTGCTGAAGATTCCTGCTCTGGGAATAGGGTCCTGTTCTCTGTTACAACCTAGCCCGTACTTTCCTTTGCAGATTGATTCTCTTCATTAGATGACTCTTTGAATGAATTTAAGCATTTTCTGATAACTGTCTACAATAGAGTATTTTTGTTGTAACAGAGAGTGGAGTTTCAGATTGTTTGAACAAGGTGTGATTAATTCTTACTACAACTTTTATTGCTTTTAAGATTGAGTACATACAGTACATAGTTTCCTTTGAAATAATCAGACTTCCTTGGGTTGACAATTTATGTAGCACTTAGTTGTTTGAAATTAAGAAGCAATTAAAGTGATCAACAAGTCTATAATACCTTAAAAGTAATCTAAGATCCTCATTTTCAGATCAATTTGAGAGGTATAAATCAACTTCCACATTTAAACAAAGGCTACAGAGTAGGGTAGCTCAATTGGTGATTACCTGTCCTATGTAAGTCATGAGATTCAAAGCCATATGGGCCAAACCAACAAAGAAAATAAACATTCTTAATTCATAAAATTCATATATATCATTACTTAGACACATTAATTAAGCAAACAAGTTTTGGATTCCTTATATTGAAAATTTTCTCTCACTCTCTATATATGTGAATTTATAATACCTAGTTAATTGTTAAAATAATGTTTTTAACAATGTTTTTAATTTTTGAATTAAGAATGTAATTGTTTTTGAAAAAACCAATTTAATTAGTATTATAAATATTTTTATTTATAGTATTTTTGTGAAAAGTAGTGTGGAAAGATGTTTTAATTCATTTAAAATTAAAAAGATATTTTTATTCTGATGGCGAGGGTGCAGACGTTAGGGATAATCTCTCTAATTTGACAACAATCTCTTGAATCTCTGCCTCAATTTCCCTTGAACCGGCTTCAGGCGTATCAGTCATTAAACTGATAACTTCATTCCTTTTCACCGAGCCACAACCTTACTAATTAATTGTCAAAGGACTTAATTCGTATTGGCAACAATTCTAAACGAATTACGCAGGCCTCACAAGAGGGATTATACACTTAATATTATAGGCAACCTTATTGTGGAAGGATTTACACCACAATTCTCAGACAACAATTCAATGGAGGTTCATTATAATATAATGACGCGTTGAGTTGCGCCCTTCCCTTTTTCCTGGTCCAAAAATAACAAATTCCTTTGTAATACACAGTGATTGTAATGCGCAGTGATTGAGCTCTGGATTTCCAGCATATAAAGACCACTATTTTTCTAAGATCAAGCCACCAAATGGCCAGAATCAACTACGAACCAATGTTTCGAGTTCAACCCTGGCCGTCATAAGTAAATCACAAAACTCTCTGCCGCAAATAGCTAGGAAAACAATAAATAAATAAAAACGCTCTCCTTCTTTTTATGTTTGCAATTTGGAATTTCACCAAGAAACAAGGAATTGACATGCATGTAAAGTGTATAAAGGTTCACAACTTCAATTGCTGGAGAATACACCAATACTTGAACCTGTCCCGTCCACTGTCGCCCAAGATATTTTAATACACAGTTAACTATATTCCACACAAACTAATTACTTGTATGTTAAAAGCTGTGGAATTTCAAAGGCATTACATCGATTTCCAATCCAATTAACAAAATATCCGGCCTCATATATTCACAGGAAAGGAATCTGGCCTCACGCCCAACCGTTGTTCCCTTGAGAGAATGTCACAATCACTCTGCGCAAAAAGAGTGTTACTCTGGTTGTTTATCTGCTACTTCTATTAATAACATCCAACAAGCTTTACTCAGTACATAATTATGATAATGAAGGCTCTGTGAGCCATAAGTGATAGCGGATGAACAATGCGAGAAAAGTCGGTGCTTGAGAACCTATAATAAATGAGGCTAACACTGAATTCAAATTCAAACATAGAGGTTCATAAATAAGTAACCAAACAACCGATAGTACCAGATCAGGATGATGCATAGATATTGAATGTTCCATATAAATTCATGAATGTAACTGAAGTGAATATAAATTCATGAATATAAATTCAACCCTCTCTATACACAGCGCAGTAACCTGTTGAATAAATGCATCCAATTTAACAGGAAATCGATGATTTCTTTAGAACGTTGAGAGAAAGTGTAATCATAATTCTTCTGGCATCGCCTCCTTCCAGCCAGCTTGGTGGCCAATTTATTTTTATTCATATGGATAACCTTACCTATTACAAAAGCAGAGTTTTTACATATTAATTTAAGGCTTTTTACAACTTGTCTATCTTTGAAAAGATAGCTTGTTTTATTCTCTACCCTGTTCCTAAAAAAACATAGAAACTGTAGGCTAAAGGACCCCATTCCCTCGCCTGTAGACATTTTTTTTTATTTTTTTGGAATAAATAGAGAAACTTTTCCCTCTAAGTCACATGCTCTTGCATCAGACTCCCAAGGTAGAAAATGATCATAATCTCCTGATCATGCATTTTAAGTATTTGTCCTTGTCTTCTAGGATCACACACTTTGTTCTGCAAGTCATCATCTGTTGTTGCTTGCTGCTTTTCTCCAGGTCTCCATATCTTATGCTGTCTTGCTCCACTAGCTGCACTTTCACAATCTGTCCCTATTTTCATTTTGCTGCTGCTTTTCTTCCTTGCTGATGTCTTCCTCTGAGACACCTTCAACATGATTCTTGTGATTAATTCATTTTCCTCGTCCAATAAATCTTCAAGCTGTTGATTTATTGCTGCCTGCTGAGCTAGGATGGCTTGCTCAGTTTGTACTGTCACTCGCTGACTTCTTGCCTCTATGTTTGCTTCTGTTCTGACTGCCACCTGATCATCCATAACCTCTTGTCTTCTGGAACAGAAAACTTCTTCTCTCTTCATTTGACTACTCAACCGAGTCAAATGTTCTGCACCAATACCTGCATTCACAAAGCACTTGTTAAAATAAAATTCATAAGGCCTCAGTGCCTTACTTCCCATTGCTAGTATTTTAGTACACTAATCCCAATCATTCTTGAGATTATAACTCAGTCTATCCTCAGCATCATCTTCTTCGAGAATGCCTCTATATTCTGGGTCATAAAAATGAACCTCTTTATTTTCATTCATCTCTGTCTTTATATTCTGAATACTTAACTTCTGTACTTCTAGTCTCTTCTCTAGAACACTTAACTCATGCCATAAACCTGTCATCTCCTTTGAGAAACTTTCTGTGAAATCTTCAATACTTTCACAAGCCAAGCTTCCTTTTGTTACCATCTCATCATCTGTTATCAGAACATAATTATGATTCTCAACTCCTGCAATAAACTCAGTTATCTTTCCATCACTTAATAAAAACAATTTTTCATTATCATAATTTATAACAAATTGATCATCATCATGTATCATCCCTACATTCATACAGAACTTGTTAGTTTTAAAACTACAAGTTCAACAGTTTCAACTGTTGGTTCATAGACCAGCTCCTCAAGCTGATCCTTTTCTTCATTCACAAGAAATTTTTGTGCTATAACAACAAAAGCATTGCTGCTTTCTTCTTCAAAGTACTTATCTCCTGAAAGATTCTTTTCCATGTTTGTGACAGCTTCACAAGATTGCGCATCCTTCTCAGCACCTGTAATCACATCACAATTGTCAGCTATACAAACACAAGAGTTCACATTATCCAACTGATCTGGATTTACCTAATAACTCAAGAAATCATCAATGATCTTCTCCTCTGCTTCACCAATGGAAACCTCCTCTTCCAACTCAGTTTCTCTGAGTTCTTCCCATCTCAACTGTACATCCATTATCTGCTCCAAGTATTCTTTCCTCCAAGTAACAGAGTTTTTGGATCAGTCTTCTGTCCTGGTACATCTTCTTCTTGCAAAGGCAACAATGTATGATTGAAACCATCCTTTCCAAACTTGTAGGTGTTTCTCTTCCCATCATGTATGGCTCCTCTGTCATATTGCCAAGGTCTTCCAAGCAATATGTGACACACGTCCATAGGCATCACATCACAAACAATTTTATCTTTGTACTTGCCCACTTTAAATTCCACTTCCCACTGTTCACTTACCAATAGTTGATGTCCCTTTTTCAACCATGACACTTTATAAGGTGTTGGATGCTTCATTTTCTTCAGCTTCAATTTCTCCACTACTTCTGTAGAAACCAAATTATCAGTGCTGCCACTATCAATGATCATCTGGAAACATTTCCCTTGGAATTTGCACACTGTCCTGAATAAAGTCTTCCTTTGTGGCAGTTCAACCATCTCCTTTGCTGGCTTAAGAAAAACTTTATTAACTACCAGAGATTCTCCTCTTTTTGGTGTATTTTCTTCTTCTGGTACTGCTGCCACTGGTGCCTCTCCTCAACTGGAGCAACAATTGCATTCTTCTACTTTGTTTCTGCAATCTCTGGGCACTCAAAAGCTCTGTGTCCCAGCTTATTACATCCGTAACATCTTATTTCTCTGCCTCCTCTTCCTCTAGAAAAACTCCCTCTGCCTCTTGCATCACCTCCTATGGGTGCATGTTGGGTTGAGCTACTGCTAGTTCCTTCTTTAGGTGTTGTAGATCTTCCACTACCACCTTGACTTCCTTTTCCTCTAAAAGTCCCTCTCCCTCTGGCAGTCTCCTTCCTCATGAGTTTTTCCTCAGCTTTCAGTGCTATCTGATAAGCTTCCTCTACTGTTTTAGGAGACAACAGCCTTATCTCATCCTGAATGTCCATCGTGAGGCCATTCATATATCTAGCCACCTTCTCATCTGTGTCTTGGGCTTCTCGAGCTCTTATAATCACTTTATAAAACTCTTATGTATATTCTTTCACTGTTAAAGCTCTCTGTCTAAGATTTTGCATTTGTCTAAAAAATGCTTGCTGATAATTATTGGGCCAAAACTTACCTTTTAACTTTGCTACCATTCTGCTCTAATTCTTGATTGGATGCTTACCAAGTCTCCTCCTTTCCATGTGCACACCATCCCACCAGAGCGCTGCATGGCCTTTTAATTTGGTGACAACAAACTTTACTTTCTTCTCATCTTCCGTTTCTTCATAATCGAAGAATTTCTCCATGCTATTAATCCAGTTGATCAATTCTTCTGGATTCAGTCCTCCTTGGTATATCCGTACTAATTGGTTCCATGGCCTGGCTGTGGATTTCAACACTGACTGAAAGAACCTCATCTTAGGAGTAACCTGTACATCTTCCTCCTCTGTAGCATCAACTTCGGGCTCACTGACATCTCCATCATCTATGTTTCTGTCTGAGATTAACGCATCCAATCTAGCTCACAGCTCTTCTATGGTTTCCATTATTTCAACATTCGCAACAGGCCATCCTATTCCACCACGTCCTCGTCCTCTTCCAACTCTGAAAGCCATCCTTCTCCTACTCCTGAGATTCAATTCAATGTCAGTTGATGGCTCTGATACCACTAATGATGGCGAGGGTGTAGACGTTAGGGATAATCTCTCTAATTTCACAGCAATCTCCTGAATCTCTGCCTCAATTTCCCTTGAACTGGCTTCAGGCGTATTAGTCATTAAACTGATAACTTCATTCCTTTTCACCGAGCCACAACCTTACTAATTAATTTTCAAAGGACATAATTCATATTGGTAGCAATTCTAAACAAATTGCACAGGCATTACAAGAGGGATTATACACTTAATATTATAGGTGACCTTATTGTGGAAGGATTTACGCCACAATTCTCATACAGCAATTCAATGGAAATATAATGACGCCTTGAGTTGCGCCCTTCCCTTTTTCCTAGTCCAAAAATAACAAATTCCTTTGTAATACGCAGTGATTGTAACACGCAGTGATTGAGCTCTGGATTTCCAGCATATAAACACCACTATTTTTCTGAGATCAAGCCACCGAGTGGCCAGAATCAACTATGAACCAATGTTTTGAGTTCAACCCCGGCCATCATAAGTAAATAACAAAACTCTTTGCCGCAAACAACTAGGAAAACAATAAATAAATAAATGCAGCGCTCCTTTTTTTTATGTCTGCAATTCGGAATTCGACCAAAAAAAAAGGAATTGACATGCATGTAAAGCGTATAAAGGTTCACAACTTCAATTGCTGGAGAATACGCTGATACTCGAACCTATCCCATCCACTATTGCCCAAGATATTTTAATACACAATTAACTATATTCCACACAAACTTATTACTTGTATGTTAAAAGCTGCGGAATTTCAAAGGCATTACATCGATTTCCAATCCAATTAACAAAATATCTGGCCTCATATATTCACAGGAAAGCAATCTGGCCTCACGCCCAACCGCTGTTCCCTTAAGAGAATGTCACAATCACTCTGTGCAAACAGAGTGTTACTCTGGCTGTGTATCTGCTGCTTCTATTAATAACATCCAACAAGCTTTACTCAGTACATAATTATGACAATGAAGGCTCTGTGAGCCATAAGTGATAGCGGACGAACAGTGTGAGAAAAGTCCATGCTTGAGAACCTATAATAAATGAAGCTAACACTGAATTCAAATTCAAATAGAGAGGTTCATAAATAAGTAACCAAACAACCGATAGTACCAGATCAGGCTGATGCATAGATATTGAATGTTCCATATAAATTCATGAATGTAACTGAAGTGAATATAAATTCATGAATATAAATTCGACCCTCTCTATACACAACGCAGTAACCTGTTGAATAAATGCATCCAATTTAACAGGAAATCGATGATTTCTTTAGAACGCCAAGAGAAAGTGTAATCATAATTCTTCTGGCACCGCCTCCTTCCAGCCAGCTTGGCGACCAATTTATTTTTGTTCATATGGATAACCTTACCTATTACAAAAGCAGACTTTTTACATAGTAATTCAAGGTTTTTTACAAATTGTCTATCTTTGAAAAGGTAGCTTGTTTTATTCTCTACCCTGTTCCTAAGAAAACATAGAAATTGCAGGCTAAAGGACCCCACTCCCTTGCCTGTAGAGTTTTTATTTTTATTTTTTTGGAATAAATTGGGAGACTTTTCCCTCTGAGTCACATGCTCCTGCATCATATTCATTCAAATTAAAAAAAAATAAAATAAGAAACTTCTTTAACATACCAAATAAAATAAAATACTACAAAACTTTTAATTTAAGTTTACAAAATAAAATATAATAAAACTTTTATTTTAAGATTACAGCCTAGTTGTAAATCAAATTGACGTATAGTATTTTTTATTGGTTGGAAAACAATAATGTTTTCATAATAATTTCACTACATCAACTTTTTTGGACAAACGTACATAACTACTTTATTACATAATAAGAAATTACACTAACCTTCCAACCTTAACAAAATGTAGTTGTTAATATTTAAAATGAAGTCGATATTAGATTTTAAACTTTTGTGGTGTGTTTTAGAGAAAGAATTTGGATTTCCCAAATTGGTATGTGAAATTTGTCTATGTTTCTCATAGATCATGAAGCATATAGTATTCTCATAGATCATGAAGCATATAGTAAAAAGAAGCGAAGCACACTCCAACTAAATTCAGATCTCCTTTCCTTTAAAAAATTCTCCTCTCCTCATTTTATATGTATCTAATTGTTTACTGCTAGAAAATAAATTTACCAATGGGTGTGGTAGTGCAAAAAATATGTTTCTAAAAAATTGAAGGAAGAAACCAAGATAAGAAAATGTTGGTTTCATCGCTCTCTATTTGAGCCACACCATCAAAATCCAGCTAGGTTAGTGGTGGTAAAGTGGTGAACTTCAGCCACTTTACTCCCCGTGACAACCTAAAAAGTCTTCCAGGGAGTGAAAGTAATTTATTTGTAATCTTTGAGATAAAAGCTTTAAATTTGAGTGAATGGATTAGTATTTTTAAGATATATAGTTAATTAGATTTGTTTTGAATGATTAAAAAGAATTATTACCATTTTTCAATTTAAATTTAATTTTCAGATTTGTTCGACACCTAATCCTAAAGGGTTAGCGTGGAAGCCAAATGGACAAAGTAGTCCAAGGGACCTTGGGATGTGAATCCCAACAGTCACCATATTGTACTATAAATGTACATCTTTTGTGAATAAAAATTGTACTGCATGATTTATCTTTCCTATTGTTTTGGTTGTCCATGTCTGTTTAACATGGTATCAGAGCGGGCGATTGCTGGTCCTGCTCCAATTTGAGCCACTTGTTTTGTGGCCTCTCTGTACATGTCAGTTCTGCTTTCCTGAAGATAGAACTGTCATTATTGTGTGCATCCATATTTCATGCTGCAAACTTTCTAGCTGATACGCACCTGCACGCCTGCCTATTCTACTCATGCTCTGCATTTCTGTAGCCTGACACATCTACCCTCTGCGTGATAATTAGGGTCTGCCCTCTGCGATATAATCTGGGTAACGCCTGAGACTGCACACTGACTAGTCTGAACGTTGCTCCTGGCTTTCTGCAGACAAAACGCCCCTCTGTCTATTATTCACCTACTGCCATACTGCACTGCTCACCTTCTGAAATATCCCAATATCTCATAATACCATCTAGACGTTGCCAGAGGCGTTGGATGTGAATGGAGCCTCTGATAGAAGGTCGTTGGACGTTGCCAAAGGCGTTGGACGTGAATGGAGCCTCTAATAGAAGGCCCGTGTCCTGAACGACAGAATCAAGCTCAGTACTATGCCAATCACGCAGACTGACCCTCATATGAGAAACGTATCGTTGTAGCAGTGGGTTCCATGGCAAATAGTTGAGCCAATTCTATGCACAAGAGAAGCCGAAATCTGATCAACTGGTATTTTATTCTTCTTGGTTCTATCATCGTAGAAAATGCCGGCCAAATAGCCCAAGGCTAGAGATCCCAGAGGGATGTTTATGACCAGGATATTATGATTCACCCTAAAATTATTGAGGTCGAATAACTCCGAGGTGATGGAGATTGCAATGGAGGTTACCGTCCCTGTGAAGAATCCCAGGATGGTTGTGCCCACATACAGAGTGATGCTGTCGTTGATTAGAAGCAGGAAGAACGAAGCTGCCATGGGAACCATCGATATGCCGATCCAGGCAGCGTTTCTGTAGTCTCCGTTTTGGGTTGCTGATTTCTGCAGGAAATGCAAGGTTTGAAATACAACGTTGCACTTCAACTGAGATATAGTGATCAAGGATTTCAGTAAATGCTCCAGACTCGAGTACTTCACCAGGTCTCCCATTTCACGCTGGTAATATACCATTTCTCATCCAAACGATTGAATCTCACATGAATTCCAGAACGATTCCATGTTGTTGACGCCAACCACTTAGCTTCCTCTGTCGGGTATTCTCTATTCTTCATTCCCGGTATGTGTGTTTAACACAAAGGGTTGCATAGCTATTACTCTGGGTGGACCGTGTCTCAGAACGCCACACCGCTTTCTTGAGCACGTTATACACATTTGCTTCATTGTCATTTAGGGGCGAGAGTTATCCATTTTCTTTAAAGATGCTAGTAAGCAGCCTGGTAGCGTGGCTGTGATTTATGACAGAGTAATACGTCCTGCTGAGGTTGGTGTTGTGGAGGCTGTTGAAAGTGAAGCTGCGGGAAAATTCTAAGCCTTCTGCTTGATTTTCAGTTGGTCATTCTTATCTTCTTAATTCTTGTATCATATCTGAAATAGCAAGGAGATTTCACGATTCTGAGACGTTGCCGCCCATCAAATTATCTGACGACACCTCTCACTTCTCTTACACTAATCCGACGGGACACCCCTCCGGCATTCAGATTGCCAGAACTGTTTAGGAGACTTTTAAGCTCCGTTTGCAGAATGCCCGGTGGTTTGTTCTTGGGGACGATGATACAATTTTCAATGTTTATAATTTGATGAAGGTTCTGAGTAAGTATGACATCGCTGAGATGCATGACATTGGAAGCTCCTCCGAGAGCCACTCTGCCAATACACACTTCAGTCACGGCATGGCTTTTGGTGGTGGTGGCATCACCATCAGCTATCCTCTGGCGGAGAAGCATTTCCTGAGTTAAATGGTTTGTCTGGTCTGCTGTTCCTCAATCGGCATTCTGATAATCGGCATTCTGAACTATGGAGTTCACAACCACAGATGTAGCAAGCACATGATCGGAAAACACACAGAAGTGATATAATTTATTATCTGCGAGTTTAGGTGAATGATTCTGCTATTTTTGTAGTTTATGATTTTTGGACCATTCCTTAGATAGCATTGTGCCAAAACAGTAAAGACCCTTGGGCACAGCTTCTGCAGCCAATTGTCCAAATGTTGTACTTTGTATAGTTGCAGCATTTGCATGATCTTCCAGCACTTGTATCCGAGCCTTCAATTTCATGATCATAGTAGCACTGTCATAGTGAAGCTCCTTAGCTTGAAAAATCAACAATGATAACTGTTGAATTATGGGTTTTGCTTCCTCCATGGTAACCTCACTGCCCCTGGTAGCGGCTTTAGATAGTAATAGTTGGCAGCCCCTTATCTTCGATATATTGATATTGAGTTGGTCTCCAAGATTTGTCATAAAAAGGGTGTATTGGTTGTACTTTTGCAACGCATGTTAACCAGAAAGCGTTAGCACTCGGCGCAGATATTGTATTACATTCAGTAACTAAATATATTGCAGGTCATAATGATGTTCTTGCAGGTTTGAGTGGTTCAAACTAGGTTATTGGCACAGTACATGCTGAGCTGTTAAAAGGAAACCCTCATCAATTGGAGGATTAATTGGAACGACAGAGTTCAATGTTCATAAGCATTGGGGGCTATCTATATTCTTTAAAGTTGTAGTTATTTGGCATTGTGTGAGATATTTGTGCAACATTGTCATTAAATGGAGAAAATTGATGATGCATTACAGTTAGTAAATAGTCTAATATTTTCCACTGTTGGTGGGATGGTAAAAGTCAGTAAGGAAACTATTTTTAACATTCAAACTTGCTTGCAAAATGTACAAGAAAAGATCGATTTTTTGCAGCTTGAATCACAGCTACAGCAAGAAGAGCTACATCAAAATAGACACCATTCTGAACCTATTTCTGTTCAGAACATTGAGACAACCACCCATCAACAGCAAGTTAACAAAGCAGCAGTTGTACATGCAGATGCAGAAGTTCAGTCTGCACTTCCCAAGCCCATCATCAGACCTTGGGAACAGCTTGTCCACAACAAGCACAGAACCGGTCTTGGATATGACAAGGACTTGTCCTTTCATATTCCAGACTACGCCAAGCCCATTCAGTTTCAGAGTGCTGGTTTCATTCGTGACAGTTCACCTGCTCCTCATGACAGTTCAGCCTCAGCTGTTCCAGACTCTGCTTCTCTTCCACAGCAGCAACAACAACAACATATCATGAAATGCCAACACTGTGATCGAGTTGGCCATCTGAAAGATCAATGTTTTGATCTTCATCCATGTAAGCACTGTCATAAAACCACCCATTCTTCACACAGATGCTTCAGCAACAAACGTCCTGCAAGAACAAATATTCATCTAGGATGGATCGCTTCTTGGCAATGGGCATCAACAGCCAAGAAGATATTCCAAACACATGTCAGAACTTGTTCCAGAATATTGAACAGTCTTGCAGTTGAGTTTTCTCCATCTTCTCACCTTGTATCTGACAGGGGGGGAAATGATGGTCATCTACCAGCGCAAAGCCACATCAAGCAAGCCTGAGCCACAACCTGCCACATCAGTTTCAGAGTTGTAGCCAGAGACAGATGTCCGTGAACATGCCTTTAGTAGGCAATCTGGGACACTTCCTCTAGGAGAAGACTTCAGCTTCTTGCTAGTTTTGGAAGAGTTCCGGGAACAAAATTGAGAACACTTCCTCTAGCAGAAGACTCCAGCTTCTTGCCAGCTTTGGAAGAGTTCCAGGAATTGCATAAGCATTCCAGAGGTGTTGGTCATCCTTAAACCATCACAGGTTGAAACTTCCCTTTTCAGGTTGAAGTTTTACCTTTTATGCCGGGTGAGGCCTCCCTTTTATGGTTGAAGGTTTCTCTCTTTAAAACAATAGGATCACTTCCTCTAGCAGAAGACTTACAGCTTCTTGCGAAGTTTGGAAGAGTTCCAGGAACTGCACTAAGCGTTCCAGTGTTGGTGGCCATCCTTAAACCACCGCCCTATTATACCAACATTTCATAGAGCACATTCAACCTAGTGCTGCCATGTATTTTTGCACATTTTGTATTACATCTCTTTTCTTGGACTCATACATAACCCTTCGGATTAAGGGGGGGAATGTTGAACACCTAATCCTAAAGGGTTAGCGTGGAAGCCGAATGGACAGAGTAGTCCAAGGGACCTTGGGATGTGAATCCCAACGGTCACCATATTGTACTATAAATGTACATCTTTTGTGAATAAAAATTCTACTGCATGATTTATCTTTCCTATTGTTTTGGCTGTCCATGTCTGTTTAACAAAATTAAATTAAATTTATTGATTTATTAATTTTAGATTTCATGGTTAATAACACTATACCATAAAAGTGTATTTATTTAACTTCATTTTCAATCTAAAAAATTATGTTGTGGGGACTTCGCAATTGGCCACTTGCTAAGTGAAATACATGAACTGAATATTTTTAGGACAACTTGACTAACTAATAATTTATTAATATAAATTTAAGCTTCAAACCCCATCATTTAAAAACTCATTTTTTGCAAAGTTTTAACATTTAATGAGTATTATTATGCGTCATGGATAGTGGTATTTTCACTGCCTTTTTAATACGTTTGCAAACCAAACCAAAACATCTTTCTAGGATGCTCAAACTAATTGGAGTTGAGTTGAAGATTTTATAAAGTGAGATGAGTTGAAGATTTTATAATGTAAGGGGAGGCCCCATCATTTAAAAACTCAGTTTTTGCAAAGTTTTAACATTTAATGAGTATTATTATGCGTCATGGATAGTGGTATTTTCACTGCCTTTTTTATACGTTTGCAAACCAAACCAAAAAATCTTTCTAGGATGCTCAAACTAATTGGAGTTGAGTTGAAGATTTTATAAAGTGAGATGAGTTGAAGATTTTATAATGTAAGGGGAGTATATATTTATTTATAGATTAAAAAAAAAACATGTGATGGAAGAAAGCGATCTTAATCTCTCTTAATTTTATGTTGCATGTGATTGGTTTCGAGTATTTTTGCTTTTGTTATTTTTCTCTAAAATCGAAATATTTTATGTTGCATGTGATTGGTTTTGAGTATTTTTGCTTTTTTTATTTTTCTCTAAAATCCAAATATTTATTGTTACAAATAAGATTAGAAAGCTTTTTTATTTCATATGTGATAATTTGTTGAGACAGTAAATTTGTAAGTGGGTTTAAAAAAATTAACAATGCTCCAAGGGTTAAAGAACAATGGCTATTTTAATTTAGACAAGTTTCAAATTGAGAAAGGTCTACTACTTGGCAGTGTGGCACCAACAATGGCTAACATGGGAAGAACTTGGATTGGGGGTAGAGTGTGCCAAGGAATGGAAAAGGTACATATACATCCTAATAGACAACAATGTTAAGCTCAAAGAAGAAGAGGACCAGAGGATTTGGTCATTGGACCCTGTTAGGGCTTATGCTCCTAGAATAGGCCACAAAGCACTAGAAAAAGAAGAAAGAGAAGGCCAACAGATCACGTCATGGAAAATTATTTGGAAATTAAAATGTCCTAGAAACACAAGATATGTATATGGCTGATTTTACAAAATAAGACTTCCATATGAGATGTTCATCTAAAAAGGAATTTTATGGGGTTAGGATAGTGTTGATAATGTTATCAAAGTAGCATAAACTGTATTCCATCTCATACTAGAATGTCCATACTCAAAGGAGGTATGGAAAGAGGTGGAAAAGTTGATAGGAATTAGGAATCTGTGTAAAGGAGGAAGCTTCAAAGAGGCCCTCAATCTAGTGTAGTAAAAACAAGATTTCTAAGATCAAAATGTAACCTCTTAACATATCCTAGGGAGTATGGCTTGCCAGACATCTAAAGTCATTTGAAGACAAAGCGTCATTATCCCTTAAGTGTGATGTCTAGGGAATAAATATTATAAATGCATACCCACAGGTGGAGGAAAAATCTCTCTCATTTGCAATCTTAAATAAAAATAAATAAGAATATTCAATGGTGCATCACCAGGAAACCCTCCTAAGGGAGGTTCAAAATACTTATCTTATGCTAATAATATTTCTTTTAAAGCTGGACTTGGTCAAGAAAAAATAACTTCTGTTTCTTATATAATCATGTGAAAGAAGAAGCTTGCGGTTAATGTCATGGTTTCCGACCATTCAACACTAAATGATGTCAGAGTGCAACACTAAATGATGTCAGAGTGCTCTCTTGGAAATGACAATTAAAACGACAGTTACATAGGCCCATTCAACGAAAGAAAAACAAATTAACTTGATTTGCTCAGGGATTTCTGCGAATCAGATCATATATATATAAAACAGAAGTGTGTATGTTTTATATATATATATATGAAAGAAGTACATATCTCTCAGATGATTGGAGGCAACGTGAGGTATCGATGGCATTAATGCAGAGCGCGTCAGAAAAACCTTCTGGATTTCTGCACAGCACACGTGAACTTAGCCTCTGTATATATTCGAAATATATTTGTACGTATCTGTGATATTATAATAATTTATGTTACCATTTATTTGGGATTTGTTCACACGGAGGCTGACGGATAGAAAAATAAGAAACTCAGAGGTCATGGAATTCATGTGGTTACCCTCACAGCTCAGCTCGTCGTGAGATGCGTGCTTGTTCGCTCTGTCACAGAAAACTGAGAAGTTGACGTCATCAGTTGCTTCCACTTACAAATGTTTGCAGGATTTTCAATGAGAGCTGCAACATCATTATCTATAGAGAATGAGTTGGCATGTCAAGGTTGCGCATGACGTTATGGTTTCTGGTTGACACCTGCCTTACTGGTGATTTCTGTTGTGTTGGCAATGATATATAAACAAGGAGCCATTGCGATGGCGGTAGTCCGTGCGGGGTCTGCAGCGAATTGCAAAACTTGGAACAGTGGATGCAAATATTATTATATGAACTTAACGGAAATGACTTGAAAATTAGTAATTCTTATAAGTCACAAAACAGCATCAGCAGAAAATATTTCATCTTTTAACAACCCCAGCGTTACAGGGCAATTTGTCATGGATAAATGAGATGTGGAATTCACCTTACAACAACAGTGATAACATTAGTAAATCGCGAATTGCAAAACTTGGAACAGTGGATGCAAATATGATTATGAACTTAACAGAAATGACTGGAAAATTAATGATTCATGTAAGTCACAAAATAACATCAACAGAAAATATTTCATCTTTTAACAACCCCAGTCCTACAGGGAAATTTGTCATGGATAAACCAGATCTGGGATTCACCTTACAACAACAGGGCAATTTGTCATGGATAAACCGGATCTGGGATTCACCTTACAACAACAGTGATAACAGTAGTAAATCACTTAACATCTCTAGCCTTATCTTCAAAAGCACACTGCATGTGCATCTACCTTCCATATATAACTGCCCTTCCTCTATTGTGCACAGTAAGTGATGATAATGGTTCTGCTGAAGCACCATGTTGTTTTTAACAACCCCAATCAACAAGGCAATCAAAGAGAACCAATATGAAGGAACATATTCATATTACTTTTGCATCTACTGTGAAGCTTGCCATGTTCCTGGATTTTGTGATCTGTATAACAAATAGGTTCCTGGATTTTGTGATCTGTATAACAAATAATTAGTTATAGTAAAATGATAACATCGTGAATTGAAGAGAGGACATATTTGAGACAAAAGATGTTAAGACATATGTTGTTGCAAAACTTGGAACAGTGGATGCAAATATTATTATGAGCTTAACAGAAATGATTGGAAAATTAGTAATTCATAAAAAGAAAATAAAATTTTTGCACTCCTAAAATAACACTATAATGTAAGATAACATCATAACTTAAAGATTGTTAGAGAAATTCTAACCTTATATATTTTATATAATTATAAAGTCTTTCCTAGTTTACAATTTTTGTACACTATTTATATCATGGAAAATAATTTTAATTATGAAAAAAAAAAAATAATAGTATTGGGTTATTCTCCATTTTTAATGGGCATACTGCTAAGATATAACTATGTTATTCAATTAATTGAAACAACTAAGATGTATTTAGATGTTTTTTAATCCAAAATTTTCCATGGTTTATTGGAGTAATGGATGCTATTGTTCCTAATAATTATAATTAACATTTTCTATTAAAACAATTTGTTTATTAAACTTTAAGAAAGTTAATATGTTATTTGTATTTTATTAAAAAATAATTATATATTTGAGGAATAATAGGACAAACAATTTAGGTTTGGGGAAGCTAAATTGGCCATCAAAATGATGGGAAATCTATTAAAATTAAAGAATCCAAAATTTAAATCTCCCATAATTTCATTGTAAAAATAAATACAATTACCTTATTTGTATTGTCTTTTTTTCTTAATGCAAAATATATCAACTTATATTAAACCCAAATTTTGTAAAATTAAAGAAAATATATAGCTTTTATAATACTTATTTTCATATTATATATTAATCCTTTCTTACTAAATAATAAAATAAATTCACACTCTATAAAATTATAAAAACACGGTTACTAATGTAAACTTTTGAAATTAAAATTTTATATGATATTGCAATATAGTTAGCGATTCTTAAAATCCTTCTGAACATAAATATAGATTGCCCATATAGAAACATAGGTATGTTTAATCGGCCACTTCATCGGATACCTACAGATAGTTACAGCTGAATACCATCCATCATTTTCAAGGAGGTGAAGGCTACGGGTGTTAAGGAAAACCTTTTACTTTATGGCATAGCCAATAAACCGTAAGAAAGTAAAGACACAGCTTTTAAATAAGTTAAAGAAAAAGTTTTTAACTAGACACTTGCTATATATGCAAAAATAAAGGTATAATACAAAAACATATTTCAAACACGTAGAGTGCCGTGGAGCTCACAACTTTACCAGCTGCCTGCTTTTCGTCCTTCATGCATACCCAACAGATTTACGTCTTTACCTCTGTCTCTTTTGAATGTCCAACATTACAAGGCTTAACCCTGAACTTGGGTTAACCCTGAACTCAACTCGCTCTTAGACAGTTGCTTGCCTGGAATGATAATGAATTATTGCAAGAAGAAAACAGTTCTAGCTGCTAGAGAAGTAGCATCAATGGCTTTAGCGGTTTGCTTCAAAAATGAAAAGGTTCAATGGCAATGGTTGTCTATTCTGTTGCTACAGTGGTTTGCTTCAGAAAAGAAAGAAGGGTTCGACGGGATCGGCTCTGAATGCACCCTTTGCTAACACCTGCATCAATATATGGAGGTAGCTAAAGCATAGCCAGAAAGAAGGTTATGCTTCTGCTTACGCCTGGAAAGAAAGGAGGTAGCTAAAGCATAGCAAGCAGATTGCCCTCCCCGTTACCTAAAGAAAGGGTTCGACCGGATCGTCTCTCCCCTGCTGGATCAAGTATGATGCTGCTGGTACAGGGTCAAATGTAAAGTGAAAGCAAGGGCAGCTACTAGAGAAGCAGCATCAATGGCAGTGGTTTCATATTCTGATGGTTTTCCCAGCAGTAAGACAAATAGTTCATGAAATTAATCCAAGAAAATACATACAGAGAGGATCATGAGTTTCTTGATCCAATTAGTAACTGGGGTTCAGATCTTTGTGATTGGGTTAGACGATGAAAAGAAGTTCCTATGCCATAACCATATTTTTATTTCTAGCTCGTTCATTAGCTTGTGCTTCCTATAATTAATTTATTCAATCCTAAGTGATAAATTTTTGGTCTAATTTGGTAATGTGGCCAATGTTTAAAAAAAAATTCTAAAAATAAAACATATGAATTGCAATACAGCTAAAAAAAATAAAGCCTAAATACATATCAGGGTTCGGGTCACTAACCGACAAATTTCCTCCACCCCAAAAGCCCCACCTCTGCATTTTCTCTGGGGTCACTAGCCGGCCAATTTCCTTTGCCCCAAAAACCCTAACTCTGCTATTTCTCTGGCCCGAAAACTCTGCTCCTGCAACTCCTCCAGCCTCGGAACTCTCTGCCCCTGAAATAAAATACCCCGCGCTTTGCGGCAGTGCTCTGTGAAACACATTGAACTAGCCGCACAAAAACTGACCGAAGCGAAACCAAAGAAATCCCATGAACAAAAACAACTGCAATCCTCATTGTAAAATGGGACTTACAAGATGTAAACCTAAAGCTCCCCCCTTCACAGATCCTGCTCATGCAGCGCGCCACTCTCTGCTCCTATGCTCTCTCTGCTCTGCTCCTTTGCTCCTCGAACTTACTAAGACAAACCATTTCCAGACCACCGTCGATGCCCTTGCATACCTCAACAATCTCCAAACATCTGGCCCAGTTGAACCATATGCAAACATTTGTCCTGCATGCAGGACACTCAGAACACGTACCAAAAACTTAGGAAAAACTACCCTGTGCTTAAAATGTTCAGCTCGGAATGTCTTGAAGCCTGCGAAGCCGGCAATAAGACCCTCAACTTTGTTGCCCAATCAGAAATTAGATAATAACTTTTATATTATTTGTTAATATGAAAACTTCGGTTAAAATCGTGATGCACATCAACACTCTTGGTAAAACATAGAAATAATACCTCGTCAACGCAATCACTAATAGTCCCAGACAAGAACTAATAACCGTATCGATGTTAGATTACCCATCCGAAGATATGGAAATCCACAATACTGATTAAAGTAATTTTTGCGGCTTAATAATATTGAGATAAACATATACTTATGCACAACATAGTCACTAAGGTCTTTCTGCAGCTGAGAAACCTACAGAAGATGTTGCAACATAGGTAATGTTGAGGTCCTAACTTCCCACATGCTTGGTAGTACTTTTTGCGGCTTAATAATATGGAGATGGAGATGGTAACGTTGAAGTTTTGATTTTCGATATGTTTGATCTTTATAATATTGATCTATATAGAAATTTTATGATACTAACTTATATAGAAATTCTACAATGAGAATTTGTATTGGAATAAAATTTATGGTTATTATATAAATAAAAGTGTTAGTTTTGGAAGTAAAAGAAATTTAGTTTAAGTGACATAGTTCATAATTTGTGTTTGATTCTGATTGTGCTCAGTAGAATGTATTTATTACCATTATTGTTTTAGAATATGATTTAATAGTGCAGTTATATAAATTAAATAGTATAACTAATTATAAGTATCATAATATTATCTTATAATACATTTAACTTTGTAAAATTTTAAATTAATAATATAATTAATAAATTATATAATTTATTTTAAATTATTATTATCAATTATAAAAAAATTAACATTCAAATATATATACATTTAATACATTTAAAAAATATGTATCAACTTTTTGGGATGATAAAAGGGTGGAACATGAAGAACTTTTTTTCTTAGATTGTCCACCTCTTATTAATATCGGCTCTCATTTCCCTAATATCAACCACACTTCCAATCTTCTTGACATGTTAAGCCAACTCAACTATAGTGATCTTGAAGCACTTTTTTCCCTTCATTTTCCGAATATCTACCACTCTTCCAATCTTCTTGACTTGTTAAGTCAATGCTATTATAGTGATCTTCGAGCACTTCTTTCCCTTCTTTTGATCATAGAAATAAGATTTTGAAGAATCACAATTAAATTCCTATTTTCTTAAACTACCAGATTGGTCTTATTGGACGTTAATCATCATTATATATATATGTGTGTGTGGGTTCATTTATTTTAAAATAAGAATCCCTAAATTTTAGGAATTTAACCTACATAAAATATTTTAGAATATTCTTAGTAATACTAATAAAAAAATAAAGTCTATGCCAAAAGTAATCATGTTTTTTTTCTAATTCTTTTCATGATTAGTAATAATCACAATAATAATAATTTAAAATAAAGTTATAATTTTTTTTTTTTTTTTTGGTAATATGATAGAGAGGTAAATATTTCAATTTCTTTGGAAGTTTACCAATCATTTAATTTATATGGTTATCTAAATTATGAAAAGATAAACTCTTATATCTTAAGAAAATTTAATATTATTCTTAAAATTAACATTTTTAAGAATAAAACACACACACACACACCACACACACATATATATATATATGGACAAAATGATTTTTTCAAGACATTTTTTCTCATTAGTTTTAATCAAAATAAAGTAGATTTTTTTTTTATAAATTAGAGTTTATGTTGTTTAATCTATTAGAACTTGAGCTCCTGGGGGGTTTGCAGGACTTTCAATCATTTATGCATTCAAAAATATATTTTAAATATCAAAAATTCACATTCTTTCTTCATTTTGTTTTTATCAAATTTATGTAAAAAAGTTCATATTATATATATATATATATTATATATATATATATTCTAAGGAACCTAGTATTAAGATATTGTTATACTATATATATCATATACATATATGAGACATTGTTTGATATAAATATCTATATATTAGATATTTACTAATTACTTATGTTTATGGACATAGATTTAAGGAGTTTAGGTGAAAGTTTTTGTTAAATAATATTATATCTATTTTTGTAGTTGTTCGTTCTTATGCTATAGATGTTTTTGCACAAGTTGGATGTATTTTAATTCATATTTGAATAAAAATATGATTTTTTCTTCCATGTGTGTGTACATTTGAAGTCAATAGGGAGTTCCCTTCAATTGGCATCTGTTCTTATGCTTTAGATGCCTTTGCACAAGTTGGATTTATTTTAATTCATACTTGAATGAAAATATATTTTTCTCTTCTATGTGTGTGCACATTTGAATTCACTAGGGAGCTCCCTTCAATTGGCATGCTCCGCTCACATGCACCTCAAGCTACATCAACAAGGAAGTCAATCAATCAAAGGTGAAATGGGGCCTATGTTTTGTTTTGTTTTTTAAGTTTATATACTAAAAATATGGTTATAATGAGACTATTTTTAATGAGGAAAAATATAGGTATTCTATCCCCTCAATCAAACGTGAAATGGGGCTTGATTATTTTTTAAAGTTTCTATACTAAAAATATGGTTATAATGAGGAAACATTTAGGCATTCCATGGGTAAAACTTGCATGGCCTAATCCCAAGGGAGCCAAGGAGAATTAACCCTATGACCTCCCAATCAACGAGGTACATAGCAATAAAAACTTTCAATTGAGCTAACCCTTGAACTTAGCTATTATTATGTATTACGAAGACATTCTAAATTATTATGTTGTCCTTCCCCTTAAAAACTTTATTATGAAGTTGTTAAACTCATTAACATGATTAACCATTCATTCTGAAAATGACTAAAAAAAAAATAATTTTTTCAAACAATAAATCTTAAAAATATTGTTAACCATTCATTCCAAAATAAGTAAAAAAAATTGAAATTTCCAAAACAATACATCCATTCTAAAAATATAACCATAATCATTCTGAAAATAACTAAAAAGATTAATAATTTTTTTAAAAGCAACAAATAAATGCTAAAAATATGTTTATAATCAGGTTATTGTGAAGTATTATGTAGACCGTCCAAAATATTAAATTATTCTTTCCTTCAAAAGATTTAAGCTTAGCTGTTAAATTCATAACAATTTTGAAAGTGGTATTGTTAAATTTATAACATTATATAGATAGGTTAATTACGTATTTTTAAATATTTTGAAATTTATAGATATAAATAAAGTTAAACTATTAATTTTATTTATTTCTAATTTTAATCTTCTCATAAATTTATTAAATTTATAAAATACAAATAATATTATTATATTGGATGAGTATATCAACTATAATTTAAAAATGATTTAAAAGTAAAACAGTTATGAAAAGTTAAACGGCTAATTTTGTTTATGCCTCTTCAATGCAATCATCATTAAGATCACCAATAGAATCATCGAATGAAAATAAATATACTCGCATAAATTTAACATATATTTATATTTTGGATTACAAAGGTATTTTTGTTGAAAGAACAATAAATACTACGAACAGCAAAATTGTTTTGAGCTGATTTTGGATATGCTATGAGATCTGGTTATAGACAACACCGAAAGTGAAGAAGAAAAATATTACTTTCGTTGATGGTGTTTTCACCCATGAAGATGTAGTTGTAAATGCATCGGTATTAATGACATAAGCAAGGATCTATAGCTATTTCTCTAACAAAATGTAAGTGGGAGAAATAATATATAATTATTTTTGTTGGGTCAAAAAGAATGAAGAGGGGATTAATTGGCATCACATGTCCAATTTGACAAAAAGATGGAGGCATTCAAAATCGTAAGAGATATGTGCCATGTTATAGTAGTATTATCGAAGCATTTATATAAGTATTTGAGATTTATCACCAAAAGGGTATGCTTTATCACTCTGAGCCTAATGGTAAAGCGAAAGCTTTCAATGAAATTTTGGAGAATGTGTTTACCAAAGTATGCAATGCAAACAAAGATGATTGTGATCTTCAAATTTCACTGGTACTTTTGGCATATTAAATAACTGGCAAGCACTTAATAAGACACACACCTTTTAGGTTGGTATATGGATAAGAAGTTGTGATTCCAATGGAGTTCCTAGTACTTAGTTTGTGCATTATTACCTTTACATAGATGATAGAGCGAGATGGTTTGGAACACAAACTTGAAGAGTTGATGTAGTTGGAGGAGGATTAGATTCTCTCAAGATTTCATCAAAATGTGCAGAAGGCTTGAGATATAGCTTGGCATGATCAATGCATTAAATATAAGACACTTCAACTAGGGGATGTAGTGTTTCTTTATGATACTAAGTTCTTGAAGCACCCTGGAAAGCTTCAGATGCATTGGTTGGGTCCTTATAAGATCATGATTGTGACCAATGGAGGTGAAGTACAATTTGAGATGCTAAATGGTGAACCAATGGAAGGCTATGTAAACAGGAGCTAGCTAAAATTATAGAGGGACAACTAGCCTTCTGCGCAACAGTAGATGGAATCATTTTCAATAGTTCTCTTGTATATAAAAAAGATGTGGCAGTGTTAATTTTTTGTTGCGGTGCAAGATAGATCACCTTAGTTATTGTTCATGAAACTAGTTTCCAGATGTATACATATTGTGCCAAGGATTTTGTTGTGCATGAAGGAAATGGATGGTGCAAAAATATCATAGCAAGAGAAACATATAATGTTGGGGTAGGCCCCACGTTAGAAGTCAGATGCAAACACTTAAAGCAATTATGGATGTGATAATAAAGTGAAATGATTGGTTATTTGTTGTAGTATGATGTGGCTTTCGGAAGTCATATGAAGAGTTTATATTAGGGATTGCATTACCTAGATTAACACACATGCCCAAGGACGAGACCTCAACTTATCATCCCTTCAATTAAAAGAGTGATAGTTTTGAGGCCTTTCATGAAGATGGATCTAATAGTTTTGAGGTGAGGTACCTCCCCTTGATTCTATAAGGTTCTATGGTAAGTTGGGTCAAATATTTTGTGATTTTCATCATATTGCAATGAGTTAGACTATCTTTAGCCATGGGATCGCAGGGTGCGATAGTGCAGTGAATTTTTTATATAAGGTGGAGGAACACAATTATTCATTCATTCTGATGGTGAGAATGAAGCATGATTTATGTAGGAAGAGAGTTGAGATTATGTGGCAATGCAATGTTAAGCATCATTGAAGGTTTAGTAAGCTTAGGGCTAAGTTATTGTATAGGGAGATGTGAGGAGTTGTAATTGAGCAAAGAGAGTTTTTTCAAGAGTATATGACATTTTTGGATAGAAGTAAGACTGCTTTGACAGATATTATTAATGGGGAGGTATGGTTGAGTCAGATAGTTTATTATAACATTTCCTAAGATGTGTATTTGTTAGAAGAATCTGAATGGCAGTGTCACAGTGGTCACTTAACTACAGACCACAACATGTGAAAGGAGTTGGATTTCCATGCACTGAGGGGTGGCATGCCAATTTTTGAGTAGAAATAGGGGCGCCCTTAGCCTCTACAAATATTCCTTCCATCAACAACGACACCAATAGGCAACAACCAGAGGTGTAATGGGGTAGCAAGAGTTCAATTCACTTAGAAAAGAGGCTCCTAAACAAAGGTTAATAACATAAGGGACGTGTATTCGTTAATAACTCGAATCAATTTAAGAGGGGACATTAATATGTGTATCATTATATATCTAATTTATATCAAGTATGCATCAAACATTATATCTAGGGTTGTTTATACCTCTAGAAAATCTACTTCTATTGTAGGTTTAACATTAACTATGATAAAGGGGCCAAAGCGTAGAGAATTATATATTGAAGCTGGAGCTTTGATGAAAGATGATAATCTAATCTATTGATAAAATGGATACAAAATATCATGTTGCAATTCATAAGGCTATGGAATAATAGACAATAAGCATTAATAAATCTAGCATTCAAGCAACTGTACATGACCATACCTATATATTAGTAGCTACAAATTCAACCTGGAGGGTTGCATGATAAATCAATGCCACTAAAGTATAATGCAACACTTCCTCCTACAATTATTGTCAAGTTTGGCCTCATTTATGTCATGATTGATGAGCTAGATGGCCCAAAAAATCACTATATTCAATATCATGTTGTTAGTGTTCACCAAAAGCATGAAGAGGCATGGCATTCATCTTTTATTCCTCAAACTCAACGATACAATGCTTATGCAAAGATCCTTATGTCAAAGGTAGGCACTGAAGCCGGAAAGGTCCTAGTTGATGCATATGTATCATTCCAATGTGGCAATTATGCACCTCGTAATCGAGTTACATATAAAATTACATTGAGGCAATTGGAAGCTTTAATAATATTGTATGTGGCCATTTCTTGTGTACGGTTAGATTTTGAGGTGTGTCTAGCCCATGTTCACATAGAAACGAGACTAATAAACACATTCATTATTAGTGTTGAATAAAATGAGATTAATTTGGCCAATATTGAAGAAGTTGATAAAATCAATAATGATAAATGTGTTGGGGACAAAGGACTAACCAAAAAAAGTAAAGGGCCATCAATTTTCATGAAATGGGACAAAACTGATAGAAAAACAGGGCATTATCTCTTAGATGGGCTACCTTCTCCTCCTCTGGTATGTTGGTTTTGATTGGGCTAGTCTGGGTTTGATCTATACTACACACCAACGAAACTGTTAATCACTTGCCCTTTTGGCAATGACCTACAACCATATCGTAGTCTCACCCGAAGTGACTATGGGAGGATGCAAATCCAAGTTTCTGCAACTTTGAGGGATGATGTGATGTGGTATTTTTATGTTATTTTATCTCTAACATACATAAATGACTTCGCCACATTCATTTAATCACATAAACATGTCATGTAAACCCATAAATTATCACTACACTGTAATAAAATGCAATTGTAATAAACTGCTATGCTACAACAAATAAAAATTAAATATACACATGAAGACACCAATTTTAGCATGGTTCATCCTAGTGTGGGAATATGTGATGCAGGAGCATAAGGCTTGAAGACAAAAGACCTCGAATTTTATTCCAGAAAAACGAAAAAAGTTTACAAGCAAAGGAGTGGGATCCTTTAGCTTTCACCTTACAAAGCTTTCTAGATAGGATTTGAGCTAGAATTCAGGGATTTGAATTATCTTGTAATTAATTCAAGTATTTAGGCTTAGTTGAGATTCTTGAGGAGAATATCATGCAGTTTAGATATTATCTAGGATTAGGTAGATTTAATCCATTGATTTAGGATTTGATTGTTGTATGTCTAGGTATTTATGTAAGTTTTGAATTAGTAGAATGGGATTTTGGCTGAGGAGGATTGGAATGTAAAATTTGGAATCTCTCTTTATCTCTGTGAATATTGTGCATGAATGGTCGAATCCCAAAGTTTTTAATTTCCTTTGAAATATTTATGAGTTTTGTTGATTTCTAGTTTGAGCCCTTTAGAATTAGATTTTGTATAATCTTGTGTTGTCACATCTAAATATTGACTCACTGTGCATTGAAATAACTTGGATGCATTTCGAAGTCCAGAGTTAGTTAGCGATATCCTAAATCGGACAGATGAGAAATAAACTTGGCAGAAGTGCTAAGTCTGGCGGAATGAGGAAACCTAACAAATTCGCGAGAAACCCAAAAGAAGATCAAAATCATCTGATCGAAAAAATCCAAAAAATCTAATGGTCATCGCGTGCCAGCAACCGCAGGTGTTAATTCCAAAATCAGACGCGATAATTTATAAAACTGAGTTAATAGCTTAGTTAATCATGATTGTCTGCTTGAAGGGGTCAGATTTGGCAGTGATCATGTCAGAAAGATGCACATGATTTAGTTTAAATCTCGGATGTGATAAGGTTATGAACTGGGGTTTTAATTCCTTTTGGTTCCATGGAAAAGTTGAAGTTTTTCCATATAACGAGTAAATTAAATAAGTCTGATATTTTAGTAGAAGAGCTAAATTTGGAGGTTGATGACTGATACTCCAAAGGAAAACCGAAAAGACCTCCTTTCTATATATAGGAGTCTAAGGTCTCATAACATAACCAGAGCCGACATAACAATAATAATGTAAGGGCACAATAATAATAATAGTGGGCTTCTATGGGGCACAATAGTAACAATATGGGCACACATGGGTACATCAATATAATAAGTGGTTTGTACTAATAACAATAAGGGGTGACACTAGCAGTATAGGGGCCTAACAAAGACATGGTGGTGGTCAAAGAAGAGGAAGACCAGTTGCAAATGCTGACGTGTTGGAAGCTATGCAATAGATGCAAGCTAGATTAGAAGCAATGGAAATGGGAAATCGAAGAGATGCAGGTTTGGAGATGTCAGCGAGCTTGAAGTTAAAATTGTAGAAGAAGAGGAACTTGTAGAAGTTACTCCTGAAATGAGATTCTTTAAATCAGTGTTGGGATCCACATCTAAACCCAAACTTGAGGTTTTAGTTTATACATGAGGTTTAAACCCTGAGGAGTTGATAGACTGGATTAATGACGTGGATAAATTCTTTGATTATGAAGAAATGGAAGAAAGAAAGAGAGTGAAATTTGCTATCACAAAATTGAAAGGACATGCAACACTTTGGTGGGATGGAATGCAAGAAGAAAGAATGAGACTTGGTAAGCAGCCAATTAAAAATTAGAATAGGATGGTGGTAAAGTTGAGAGATAAGTTTTTGCCAAGTGAATATCAACAGTAATTATTTAGACAGATGCAAAATCTTAGATAGAGGTGTCTGACAGTGAAAGAATACACAAAGGAATTTTACAAAGTGAGCATAAGATCTGGACAAATTCAAGATACAGTCAAGAAGGTTGCAAGATATATAAATGGTTTCAAAATGGAGATCCAAGATGAGATAAGTGTGTTGTCTCCTAAAACAGTAGAAGAGGCTTATCAGATGGTATTGAAGGCTAAATAAAAACTCACGAGGAAGCAATTTGCCAAAAGTAGAGGTACTTTCCGAGGAAGAGGAAGTCAAGGTGGTAGAGGAAGATCTATAACACCTAGAGATGGAGCTAGTAGCAGCTCGAATCAGCATACACCCACAGAAGGTGATGCAAGTGGCTGAAGGAGTTTTTCTAGAGGAAGAGAAGGCAGAGGCGGAGGAAGAGAAATCAGATGTTACATATGTAACAAGCTGGGACACAAAGCCTATGACTGCCTAGAAAATGCAGGGACGAATCAGAGAAATGTAATTACTGCTCAGACTGAACAAGAAGTAGCAAAGGTGCCAGAAGAAGAAAATGTACCAGCTGGCATCTGTTCTTATGCTTTAGATGCTTTTGCACAAGTTGGATGTATTTTAATTCATACTTGAATAAAAATATATTTTTCTCTTCCATGTGTGTGCACATTTGAATTCACTAGGGAGCTCCCTTCAATTCGCATGCTCCACTCACATGCACCTCAAGCTACATCAACAAGGAAGTCAATCAATCAAAGATGAAACAGGCCTATTTTTTGTTTTGCTTTTTAAATTTATATACTAAAAATATGGTTATAATGAAGCTATTTTTAATGAGGAAAAATATAGGTATTCTATCACCTCAATCAAAGGTGAAATGGGGCTTGATTTTTTTTTTTAAGTTTCTATACTAATAATATGGTTATAATGAGGAAACATTTAGGCATTCCATGGGTAAAACTTGCATAGCCTAATTCCAAGGGAGCCAAGGAGAATTAACCCTCTGAGCTCCCAATCAACGAGGTACTTAGCAACATAAACTTAATCAATTGAGGTAACCCTTGGACTTGGCTATTACTATGTATTATGAAGACATCCTAAATTATTATGTTGCCCATCCCATGAAAAACTTTATTATGAAGTTGTTAAACTCATTAACATGATTAATCATTCATTCTGAAAATGACTAAATAAATAAATAATTTTTTTCAAACAATAAATCCATGTAAAAAATATTGTTAACCATTCATTCCAAAATAACTAAAAAAAATTAAAATTTCCAAAACAATACATCCTTTCTAAAATTATAACCATAATCATTCTGAAAGTAACTAAAAAGATTAACAATTTTTTTTTAAAGCAACACATAAATGCTAAAAATATGTTTATAATCAAATTATTGTGAAATATTATGTAGACAATCCAAAATATTACATTATTCTTTCCCTTCAAAAGATTTAAACTGGAGCTGTTAAATTCATAACATTATATAGATATATTAATTACATATTTTTAAATATCTTGAAAATTTAATAGATATAAATAAAGTTAAACTATTAATTTTATTTATTTCTAATTTTATCCTTCTTCATAAATTATTAAATTTATAAAAACACAAATAATAAATATGTTTGATGAGTATATCAACTATAATTTTTAAAATGATTTAAAAGTAAAACAGTTATGAAAAGTTAAACGGTTAATTTTGTTTATGCCTATTCAAAGCAATCATCATTAAGATCCCCAATAGAATCATCCAATGACAATAAATATACTCGCATAAGTTTAACATCTATTTATATTTTGGGTTACAAAGGTATTTTTGTTGAAAGAACAATAAATACTACGAACAGCAAAATTGTTCTGAGCTGATATTGGATATGCTATGAGATCTGGTTAAGACAACATCAAAACAAAAATATTGTCTAAAATTTTTGGCAAAATTACATAAAAATTATTTTGTCTATGAGTTTTTAACTAATCAGTGTGGTTCCTCAGGATAAGTTCGTGGTGTTTTCACCGATGAAGATGTAGTTGTCGATGCATCAGTATTAATGACATAAACAAAGATTTATACCTATTTCAATTATTATTTTTTTTTGTCAAAAAAAATGAACAGGGGATTAATTGGCATCACATGCCCAATTTGACAAAAAGATGGAGGCATTCAAAGTTATCGTAAAAGATATGTGCCATGTTATAGTAGTATTATCGAAGCATTTATATAAGTATTTAAGATTTATCACCAAAAAGGGTATGCTTTATCATTCTGAGCCTAATGGTAAGGCGAAAGCTTTCAATAAAATGATTGTGATCTTCAAATTCCCACAGGTGGAGGAAAAATCTCTCTCATTTGCAATCTTAAGTAGAAATAAATAAGAATATTCCATAGCCATCTTTCAATGGTGCATCACAAGGGAACCCTCCTAAGGGAGGTTCAAAATACTTATCTTATGCTCATAATATTTCTTTTAAAGCTGGACTTGGTAAAAAAAAATCAATAACTTCTGTGAAAAGATAGTTTCTTATATAATCATGTGAAAGAAGAAGCTTGCGGTTAATGTCATGGTTTCCGACCATTCACCACTAAATGATGTCAGAGTGCTCTCTTGGAAAATTACTAATTAAAACGACAGTTACATAGGCCCATTCAACGAAACGAAAAGAAATTAACTTGATTTGTTCAGGGATTTCTGCGAATCATATATATATATATATAACAGAAGTGTGTATGTTTTATTTTTTATTAATAACTTCTGTGAAAAGATAGTTTCTTATATAATCATGTGAAAGAAGAAGCTTGTGGTTAATGTCGGAGTTGTTTATAATGTGATTTTTTGGAGATTCCGGTGACAGAATCCGGCGAAAGAAATGAGGTTAAATCTTGATTTTTAGCAGTTAAAATGGTTTCTTAATTGCATATTTGGATTCAGCACCCTGAAACACCCCTGGGACCCTTTGATTGTGCAGAAACTAGCTATCAAACTTGGGATTCCAATAAATTGCTGCAGGATTTTGACAGGAAAAATCCCCAAAAAAAACATTCAAAAAATCTATTATAAACAACTGCGTTAATGTCATGGTTTCCGACCATTCAACACTAAATGATGTCAGAATGCTCTCTTGGAAATGACAAATTAAAACGACAGTTACATAGGCCCATTCAACGAAAGAAAAACAAATTAACTTGATTTGCTCAGGGATTTCTGCGAAATCAGAGATATAATATTATATATATATTAAAACAGAAGTTTTTATTTTTTTATTTTTATATATATATGAAAGAAGTACAAGCAACATATCTCTCAGATGATTGGAGTCAACGTGAGGTATCGATGGCTTTAATGCAGAGCTCGTCAGAAAAACCTTCTGGATTTCTGCACAGCACACGTGAACTTAGCCTCTGTATATATTCGAAATATATTTGTAAGTATCTGTGATATTATAATAATTTATGTTACCATTTATTTGGGATTTGTTCAGACGGAGGTTGACGGATAGAAAAATAAGAAAGTCAGAGGTCATGGAATTCATGTGATTACCCTCCACAGCTCAGCTCGTCGTGAGCTTCGTGCTTCCTCATCAGTTGCTCTCGCAGCTGCTCACCACGGGACTTGACAAATGTTTGTGGGATTTTTCGATGAAGGTTGCCAGATCATTTTCTATAGAGAATGAGTTGGCATGTCAAGGTTGTGCGTGACGTTCTGGTTTCTGGTTGACACCTGCTTTACTGGTGATTCTTGTTGCGTTGGCGATGATTATATAAATAACGTATTGATGATTCTTGTTGGATTGCCCATCTGGAGATATGGAAATTCACGATACCGATTAAAGTAATTTTTGCGGCTTAATAATATTGAGATAAACCTCTGCTGATGCACAACCTACTGACTAAGGTCTTTCTGCAGCTGGCAAACCTAGAGAAGATGTTGTAACATAGGTAACGTTGAGGTCCTACCCTGTCACATGTTTGGTAGTACTGATTTTCGATATGTTTGATTTTTATAATATTAATCTATATAGAAATTTTATGATATTAATTTATATAGAAATTTTACAATGAGATTTTGTATTGTGAATAAAATTTGGGTTATTATAGAAATAAAAGTATTGTTTTGGAATAAGATTTAATAGTGAAATTATATAAATTAAGTAGTATTACTCATTATAAGTATCATAATATTTATCTCTCGGTATATTTAAGGGTGTTAAAAATTTTAAATTATAATAATAATTAATTAAATTATAATTTTGTTTAAGTTATTATTATTAATTATAAAAAAATTAACATTCATATATATATATATATATATTTAAAAATATTATCTTAAATTATTATTGTTAATTATATAAAAATTTAACATTCAAATACATATACATTTAATACATTAAAATCTGTCAATTTTTTGATACTGAAAGAGTGAAAGATGAAAAATACTTCCTCTTAAATTGTCCAGCGCTTTCTAACATGCACTCTCATTTCCCTAATATCTGCCACACTTCCAATCTTCTTGACTTGTTAAGTCAACCCAACTATAGTGATGTTGGAGTACTTCTTTCACTTCTTTTGATCATACAAATAAGATTTTGAAGAATCCCAATTAGATTATTATTTTCTTAAAGTACCACATTGGTCTTGATAGACATTAATCATCATCATCATCCTCATTATATATATCTGTGTGTTTATTTTAAAATATGAATTCCTAAATTTTAAGAATTTAACGTACATAAAATATTCTAAAATATTCTTACTAATATTAATAAGAAAATTAAAGTTTATGCCAAAAATAGTCATTTTTTTTTCTAATTTTTTTAATAATAATAACAATATAATAATAATTTAAAATAAAGTTATAATTTAATTAATTTTTTTATATTTTTATATTTTTTTATTTTTTTGTAATATGAGAGGGAGGTAAATTTTTGAATTTCTTTCAAAGTTTACCAATCATTTAATTTATATAGCTATCTTAATTAGGAAAATATAAAACTCTTATATCTTCGAGACATCTTTTTTGGTTAGTTTTAATCAAAATCTAGTAGAAATTTTAAAAAACTGGAGTTTATGTTGTTTAATCTATAGAACTTGATTGCCCTAGGGTGTTTTTCAGGACTTTCAATCCATTTATGGATTCAAAAATTCATTTTAAACATCAAAAATTCACTTTCTTTCTTTAAATTGTTTTATCAAATTTCTATATAAAAAATATATACTTCATCTATAAATTACACTATCCTCTCATATATATATTCTAAAAAACTTAGTACTAAAAATATCGTAATTGATCATTATATATAACTTATATATAATTTTATGTCAGATTAAAAATATGATGAAAAATAAATTTAATATATAATAAATAATATTTTTAAAACTATTTTTAAAAAGTAAATATGAAAATAAATAAAAATAAAAAATATTGTTTATTTTTATTTAGTAAAAATTTAAAAAATATATACATGATTTATTAAAAAACTAATTTAATTATATTAAAGTATTTTTAAACACCAAAAAATGCGCAAGGAAGATATCTTTAAAATAAAAATCATCGAAATATAAATATAATCTTCTCTTTATAAGTTTCGGTATATTACAAACTTGTTAAGGCCAAAGAAATAACGTGGAGGAGCTAGGTGAGTCATTCATCCATGGAGATGTCACCGTGAACAAAACATTTTACACCCAGCTATGGGCATCTCTATATATATATATATATATAGATGAGATATTGGTTGATATAAAGTTTGTATATACTATGATATTGTTTGATATAAAATTTCTATTTATTGTTCACTTATTTTTATGGATATAGATATAAGGAGTTTAAATAAAAGTTTTTGTTGAATAGTATCATATCTATTTCTTGTGGTTGTTTGTTTCTATGTTATAGATGTTTTTGTATAAGTTGGGTGTATTTTAATTTACACTTAAATAAAAATATGTTTTTTTTCTATGTGTGTGCATATTTGAATTTACTAGGGAGCTTCATTCAATTGGCATGTGTTTTTATGCTATAGATGTCTTTTAACAAGTTAGATGTATTTTAATTTATATTTGAGTAAAAATATATATTTTTTTCTTCGATGTGTGTGCACATTTGAATCACTAGGGAGATCCCTTCAATTGGCATGCTCTATTCACATGCACCTCAAGCTACATCAACAATGAAGTCAATCAATCCAAAATGAAATGGGACGTGATGTTTTTTTTTGTTTTGATTTTTTAAGTTTGTATACTAAAAATATAGTTATAATGAGGCTATTTTTAATGAGCAAAATATAGGCCTCATGTAGTGTTGGAGCTCTCTCATTATTCTCTCTCTCTCTTATACTCTTGGATACTTAGAGTTTCCTTGGAGCACTCTTTCAGGGTGTGGCATACTTGGATTTTTGGAGCGAGAAGGAAAAGGAAGAGCAGGAAAGTGCAAGAGGACATTAGGATTAGCAACTACAACGAGATTTTCTTGTAGGTACCGAATTGCATGTTTGTTTTCCTCACTAGTTTTGGTATATGCATGCGAATTATTGGTCATGATTTGTCACTGGCATGGACGATTTCTTGAATTGACAGTGGATTACCTGGCCTTTCCATTTCTTGGATAGCCATGAAGATTATGGGTGTATTTTCTTGTTTTGTTTTTGTTTGTTTCTCATGTTTCCTTAGCCTGGGGTGGGTTACTAGTTCTTGGAGCCTTGGTTGGACAAATGCTCTGGAGCCCTATAACAACTTGGGTTGAGTTACCAATCCCATAGCCTTAGTTGGAAAAAATATCTAGAGCCCTTGGTGGGTTGAGATACTAGTCCTAGAGCCTTTGTTGCAAAAATGCTTTGGAGCTTGGTGACAGTTGTGGGTTCAGTTACTAGTCCTGGAGCCTTGGTTGGAACAAATTCTCTGGAGCCCTAGAAGGCTTGGATAGAGACCAATCTGATGATGGTTTTATGTTGTCCGACCATGAGGTGGAATCACTATTTGATGGGTTGAGGTGGTTGGCACATGGAGGCCTTGGATGGTTTTGGATTGATGTGTTTTATGAGATCCCACATTGATGCTTGGAAAATGGCACGAGGGTGAATGGATGAAGAGATATTTGGCTCAGCCATTCTATGAGATGGTGGAACATGGAAGCCCCATCTTGGGTTTGGATTTTGCATCATCAATATGAGGTTCTTTCTCCTTGTATTTTTATGAGTATTATACTAGTGTATATGTGGATTCTATGGTTGTGATTTACTTGGTATTTTTGTTGTTATTATGGTGGTTACATATGTGTTTTATGATAGTAACTATGTATGGACCTCATTATTTTTTTACTGGTATGAATGAATAATGTATCTATGACCTAGTGGATGACATAGTAGTTGTTGTGTTGAGGCATCAATTGTTCTTAGCTATTCTTAGCTAAGTATGAGATCCCTATGCTCATATATGTTATTTACACCAGTAGATTACATATTCGTGATATGTTTGACGAAATGGTTGTCTTTGCTAGTAGGGATCCAGTCAAGGTCTCATTCAATTGATTACATTTATACTGTCATTTCCTTGTTATTCTACTGTTGTGAATATGCCATTGAATTCTAAGCAGTGACCTGGGCTCTAGGCCTAAAAAATTGGCTCAAATCTCGGTGACACTGGCACAACACTGTGTAAAATAGTCCTTTAATGTTGGCTTGCAAGCCTATGAGAGCCTATAGAGGTCCCTAGATTCTGACATGCCCATGGAATTAGAGCGTCCAGAGGTCAAGTGGTCCAAAATATTAGCGGGACCTAGGGGCTGGTTGCTAGAAAGGTTGAATTGGTTTCTGAGGGTCCTAATGCCGATCTTAAATATATGTATGGTGTGCTTCCATTGGTTCCACTTCCATAACATGACATAGGAGGTCAAATTATATCATAGTGGCCTCTCGTCGCATGTTTACCCCAACTTTCCAATTGCTTAGGTAAATGTGCGAGGAGGGTGTTACATATTTTTCTAAGTCTAACATATTAATGAGGAAAATACAAGTTGTAACTTGGAGGGAACTTTGATAAGATCATAAGATATACATCTATAACCTGAACTCTATTTATGGTATATTCCTGAATGTTTAATTTTGTGCATTTTAAATCTCATCTTTGAGTTAGAGATGTGATATGGAGATATGGAAAGAGGGAAAACCTAATACAAAAAATATTTTGTTTCTTTAAAACAAGGAATAACCTCTCTACTCATAAAATAAGTTAGGATCCCTCATATAAGCTAGTAAAAGAATGCCCAAATAATGGAAAATTGCATGTAAAGAAAAATAAATAAAAGGGTAAAGGCTTGAGAAAGGCTTCATGAACAAAGAGGTCATGAAAGAAACTTCATTAGGGCTATGGCTGCTCACTAGTAGTGAAGAAATTATTTTGATTTCTTGAGTGACTCCATTAGGGCTATAGATTCTTGCTGGAAGTGGAGAAACACCAGACACACATTTTATACTCTGAAAATTTACAATCTCTTGGTCATGTTTTCTATGTCATTGTCAAAGAATTACATGTGTGAACTCTTGGTATAATGTACAAAGACTAATAGGACCTAACTATGAGATAGACAGATGGCACATCTATAAATGGTCAAGTATTTCAAAGCAGTACCCATAGTTTCTATTCAATACTTTCTTGCATCATTATTAAGGCTCCATATTTTTAAAGGACAAACACAAAGATGTTTGATTCTACTAGTGGTTCACCACTTCCTGTAGTGGCCACAAAACCCTTGGAAATTTTCACCATGTACATTTAAAAAATTTGGTCCCCATTTCTTTTACAAATATTCATGGATGTTTCTATTGTATTAATTAGGTCAACTTTATAAAATTCCCAATTTTCACTTATGCAAATATTCCAATGAAACATTGTTATGACAAGCTCTTTTGTTTGTTCAAAGTATGTGCATTATCTTTCTATTATTTTCCCTATCATTCCTAGATTTATATAATAATTGGGACTCATATTCATCTCTAAACATCAATTTCAATATGAGTAGAATGCTTTAAGGAGTCTACGGAAACATATAATACACATTCACCATATTCTCCTTCATGTCGTTACATGTCAAGGGTCACTTATAGGAAAGCAAATTTTAAGAGCTAAGGAAAAGGATGAAGCATTTTGCGAATAAATAATTAGAGAGGGTTGGGTGGATGCTTGTATTACAGTTGTGAAGCCTTTCTTCATGGAACAAAATATATAATAAAGTGTATCTAGGAAAATTGTAAAGAGAAAATTATAGAATGTTATATGACATTTGATATCGATGTAGCCCTGGCATTAATAGTAAGTTGGACTATAAGGCACATGATGTACTAGGAATTGAGCTTAATATTACATTAATTAATAGTTTCCTTATTCAAGAAAAATGAGATTCTGAACGAGCTTCATGATTTAGGAAAGAATAATGCATCATCACTTTCAAATAAGGATACATCAATATTAAACTATGTTGAAGAGAACTTCCTCGTGACATGCACATTAAAATAAAGTTTCGTCCTTCTCATTGTGGGTGGTATCTTAGCATAGCTTCAGAGTATAAGGCTCAATAGTTGTTGAGATATTAAATTGTTAGATTAAATCCCTTAATATTAATTTTCAACCCGGGATTCGTAAACACAAGTTTCCTTGTGCTTTCTTGTTCAGGGTTAAATTAGAGTTTTAAAATTTCCTTATAATGATTTGTGGAGTAATAAATGCATTAACACTTACAAACATTTAGTTGTCAAAAGCAGAGCCAATAATCAATTTAATCTAGAGATTTAAAAAGCCTTTACAAACCTTAGCATTCAAATATGAACTCAACAAATTACTGAGCTATGAATCTCAAGCGATAAAAATGGAATTCTACTCACACAAAACTTTACTCAATCAAATCCGCAAATACTGGTACCAGACTTTCTATTTGTAATAACAGTTTATTCATCACTCAGCAAGCAATCTATAATGCTCATGATTCAATCCTTAAGTAGACAAACAAACTGGTACTAATAACCATTCAATCCTTAAACAATCTATACAAACAAAAATTCACTCCTGCAGCAACTAAGAAGTCTATAACATTTCAATTCTTAAGCAAACAAGAAATCCATATTGATAGCAACTCAATGAAACAATCGATCTGTACCTAATGGTTCGTTATCCTCTTAAAAAAGATTTGAAAGTTAAGTACTAATCTGGAGCAATCACTCTATTTTATTCTATCAGTTGCTAATTTATCATTATACTTGCAATTAAGTAATCTACAAGTCTCAATCTGCTGAAAACAATTCCAACCCTTAGCCTATTCGACACCTAACAATTCAACCCAAACAACCCTTAAGAAACTATACTCTAAACTCTTCTATAGTCACACCAACCCTTATTGGTAAATCGCCTCATTTGGAGCCAAAGTACTGCTGCTTGAAACCTAATTGATATGTGACTCTTGAAAACTGGAATCAACCACCTCACAAAGCAAAGGAAATCATTTATTTGGACAAATAATAAAATTAATCATCACAAGGATCAGGGGACAATCCTTTATCTACTAAACTCAATGAAATCAATCAACACTCAAAACAGAGAAATTATGTATCTATTAAACTTAATGGAATCACAATTATCAACTAGTCATCGAAAGCACTCATGGGTATGCTATGTTCAATCCATGTGATCCACTCTGCAATCCTAGAGTCTATTCATCAAATGAAACAAAGCTAATTGGTAATTAAGCATCGAATATTCATTAAAGTGATCTTCAATCCAAACAACTTGAAACTGGACTGAAAATGATCATTGAGAGCTCTATTATGGGGAATTTCCTGTAAAATAATTTATATAAAAAAGTCAATCCGTTTCAGTTCCTGAGGGACCACATAGCAGTTTGATAGCTAGACAAATCTCGTTTTTAATTAGCTGAAATTCATCGAATAGAGTTAACTTATCAAAACAATCATAGACTTCTCAATGTATACATAATCTGTTTCACTCATTAGGTGATCATATGGCATTTCTCGGCTGATTACAACTCAATACGATAGCAAGCATGCTCTGTTTTGAAATCAAAACCAGGTTCGCACAAAATTCAACTGTGAATTATGGAAACGAATGAATGAAAGAACATTAATGCATCTACACACTTTTAAACAATCAAATGAATGTAACTCACATACAATCAAGCCAATCTAATTCATAATGCAAGTAAAACTAATCGTGACTAATCATAGAGTGGTTCTATCTGCAATATACAAAGAAAGCCCAAATGGGTGGGCCCTGGCCACACCTGAGAGCTAGATAAAATTACAGTAAAGAAGAAATATCAAATGCAATCAATTGACTATCTTCAGCAATCCATCAACGCATTCAATCGAAATTCAGAGCAAGAGCATTATCAATATCTTCAATTGAAAACAAGTCATGAAATACACAACAATTACTTCCATGTTTGAGAGTTGCCTCTTTCCTATGCTTGCTACTCTACTTTTATACATGTTTTAGATTAATTACAAACAAATTCACCCAGGGATTGAGGACAAGAGCTTATCAAACCATAACTGTGGCATAAAAATAGGAAAATCCGAATTTGACTGTTAAGTACAAATCTGGACATTTTATATAAATTGGCCTCGGAGAAATCCATATAGCTTCCAAACCATAAGGAATTTTAGAAAAATATTTTAGGGTTAGTAAATTGGCTATACTGGAACCAAAACCCATGTGCCAGAGTTTATTCGCCTTCATTTGCATGGAAATCATGGCGTAATTTGGAAATTTGAAAATTATTGCAGATTTGGGGAAATTTATGAATTTCCTTCTAGAGACCCACATGAGTGACCTGGGTGAAATCCAAGTTATGGAAAGGTATTAAAACATCATTTTTGACAATAACCTCTCCCGGTTTCTCCAGAAGCACGCTGGAAGTGTCAAAAGCCCCAAATTGGCCATTTTCTTACTCTACTGGTTTGTGAAGAAACTTGGTGCTGGAACCCTCTGAAAATGAGCTTTAGTGAAACCATAATTAGTAAATCATTGCATAATAATCTTTAATCATAGAAAATCTAATAAAACCAATGATAATTAACCAAGAGGCATAGGATGTGATTTGTCGATAAATGATGGAATTAGGGTACGGAACAGGTTAATGACCTAGGGTTTTAGGGCATGAATGGTGATATTGCATGATGAAAACATGGGCATTTTCAAGGCCCATCATCCTCCCATGCCTGAGATTTTGCATGTCCTCATGCAATCAAATACTTTGCTCATATATAGGTTCTTATGGGACAACATTACTTGGATATTTGAAGGTGTTGGTTCTTGTGGAGTAGCACTTGCTTAAATGCTTGGAGGTGTTGGTTCTTGTGGTGAAATACTCTTCACACTTAATAGATCAAACTAATTTACTGAACAATACAAATTGAGGACAAGAAAGGGACGAATGAAGGATAGATGAGTGATGGAGATGGTGAATGGGCGATTGATACTCTGTCTTCATAAGACCAATGTCTATAGGTGGTTTCCTTTATCATTTTATAGCAATAATGACTTCATCCTAATGTTTTTCATCATGGAAGGAGAAGACATCATAGAGGCTACTTTATCAATGCACCATAAGGTTTTTTCTTTTAACATGGTCTTGTAATCAGAGTATATGCAGAGTGAATGGAAACATAATAAAAGGATGATGGTTTATGAAAGATGAAAATGCATGGAATGAGAAGTGGTGAATCATTAAGTTTCCTTAACCTTCTAATGAATTAGAGAATAATAAGCCAAATTTACCTCAAGTTTGACCCTTATCATTGATGTGTCTGGTGCTGCAAGATGAAGTGGAAGATGAACTGGAACACGGCTGAGAGTTGGAGTTGGAATGACTACCGCTGATGTGTATATGGATCTGCTGAAGAAGGTTGAACTGGAGATAGTAAAGGAGGCTGAAAATTGAATGTCCCTTTCTCCCCCCATGCCTGAGGAGTTCATTGTCCCCAAACAAAGAAGGAAGATGACTACTGCAAATGATGATCATGCTGCTATATGGCAACCTTTATTGAAACAAGATGACTGCTACATGAAAAGAAAATGCTACTACAAATGTCTACACTGCTGCAAATCCATACTGAGATCACAAAACTGTATAGTCTTCAACCGCTACACACCATGTGCAATCCTTCTTATGTGAATAAATGGTGTCAATGTCGAACATAAGCAAGAATCATTGGATTATTGACCATTGAGGAAGTCGTTAACCAATGCGAGATATCCCACCTATGATGTTAGTGGGAATCAAAGCACTAGGTACATTCTACTAGCCATGAATAGATTTGTTGAAGTAGGATGGACTACAGAATTCATCCACCAAGAAACATTGATTTAATCCCTTGGTAGATGACAAGGATACCTGCCATTAAGGCATGCAGGCTCCTAAGTACCTTATCTAACCCTAGCCTTGGTCCCAGATAATTTTTTGATGTCGATGGGACAAAGCTTGTTGGCAGGTCGGCCTTAAGGGATCCAACATCAACCAACACGAGTATAAGACATAATGTTTTGAAATATTCATGATTTGAATAAATCATACAAATTTACAAACATTATTGGGAACTTTGCCTGCCAGTTACCTGGTTTTCAAGCAAAGTCCTTGCCCAGTTGCACCAGACAAGTTAGTTTTCACAAACTATTTTCATTTATTTGTTTACAATACAAACTTTCCTATTCTGCTGAAGAAAGGGAGATAAAATCCTTCAAGTGAAGGAGTACTTCCAATGAAGCCATGTGCGGAGTAGGTACAAATAAATATTCATGCTCAAATTTACCATATAAACTTGGAAGTGTACATGAGCATGAAAAACGAACAAATGTACTTGATATGAATAAAAGGGTTTTAGAAGAGGAGAATACTACCTTGCTTGAGTTGTTGTTTAGAACCAATGTTGGATGTAATCATGGTATTCTTGGTCCATTTCTTTATTTGGCCCATGCTGCTCATCCTCTTCTTCCATGTCATTTTGATTGTTCTCCGTAGGGTGAGTAGTCTCTTGATTACATTCCAGATATGCTGATAGACACGTCAATAACTCCTCGATCTCAGGTTCCAGTGGATGTTCTCCATTGATTATAGTGCATGATTCATTCATACCCTTAGATGATTGGTTAGGGAAATCAAAAGAGATTTCCAAATCCTCTTATGGTGGTGGAGAAATGGACAATTTCTTAACTATTGTCAAGAAGTTCTCTTCCTGATAGGTAGAGGTCAAGATCCCAACAACTGTTAGGGATTATGAGAGATCCTTCATATTTATCATCTTCAAGTCCATCTCGTTGATTGATAGTCCCTGTCTCCACACACATATTAGTAATGGGGGTTCTTACAACACCCCAAAATGATATAATGTTAAAGACTGGAATCTGAAGATGATTTTGAAAGCTATATTGACTGAAATAAACCTCACCACACTTGAGAGTGAATCAGAATACTATTTAAGCTATTAAAAGAAAAACAATTCAGAAATCAAATATCTCATAGAGTGTTTCAGACTATTCTAAGGCCTATGCTACTTGTGAGGCTTAGCTATGGTTCTTGTAGATGTGTCTTACTAAGTTTGTGAGATTTACAAACTTTTTCGAATTAAATGAAATGCGGAAATGAAATCAAACTACTTCTTCTTCTACGCATAAAGATAAAGGAAATAGAAACTCAAGAACAAGTAGCGATCGCTTAGAATTTGGAGCAACCCCAACAAAAGTGGATGTGTGGCTCTTCACTCACGTCTTACTGTACTCTCTCCACCCTCTAATAGTCCTGCAAGATCCTGAAACTCTGATAATAATGGTTAACTAAATAAGAAATGACAACTTCCCCGACAATGGTGCCAAAATGTTGAGAGATAAATTGTCAGATTAAATCCCTTAATATTAATTGTCAATCCAGGATTCATAAACACGAGTTTCCTTGCGCTTTATTGTTCAAGGTTAAATTAAAGTTTTAACAATTCCTTATAATGATTTGTGGAGTAATACACACATTAACACTTACAAACATTTCGTTGTCAAAAGTAGACCCAACAATCAATTTAATCCAGAGATTTAAAAAGCCTTTACAAAACCTAGCATTCAAATATGAACTAAACAAACTACTGAGCTATGAATCTTAAGCGATAAAAATGGAATTATACTCACACAAAACTTTACTCAATCAAATCCCCAAATGCTGGTACCGGACTTTCTAACCGTAATAACAGTTTATTCATCACTGAGCAAGCAATATATAATGATGGTGATTCAATCCTTAAGAAGACAAATAAATTGGTACTAATAACCATTCAATCCTTAAACAATATATACAAACAACAATTCACTCCTGCAGCAAATAAGCAGTCTATAGTAATTCAATTCTTAAGCAAACAAGCAATCTATATTGATAGCAACTCAATTAAACAATCGATCTGTACCTAATGGTTGGTTATCCTCTTAACAAAGATTTGAAAATTTAGTACTAATCTGGAGCAGTCACTCTATTTTGTTCTATTAGTTGCTAATTTATCATTATACTTGCAATTAAGTAATCTACAAGTTTCAATCTGATGAAAATAGTTCAAACCCTTATCCTATTCGGCACCTAACAATTCAACCCAAAAAAACCTTAAGAAACTATATTCTAAACTCTTTTGTAGTCACACCAACCCTTACTAGTAAATGGCCTCATTTGGAGCCAAAGTATTGCTGCTTGAAACCTAATTGATATCTAACTCTTGAAAACTGGAATCAACTACCTCACAAAGCAAAGGAAATCATTTATCTGGACAAATAATAGAATTAATCTTCACAGAAAACAGGGGAAAATCCTTTATCTACTAAACTCAATGAAATCAATCAACGCTCAAAACAAAGAAATCATGTATCTATTAAACTTAATGGAATCATAGTTATCAACTAATCATCGAAATCACTCATGGGTATGCTATGTTCAATCCATGTGATCCACTCCACAATCCTAGAGTTTATTCATCAAATGAAACAGAGCTAATTGGTAATAAACCATTGAATATTCATGAAAGGATTTTCAACCCAAACAACTTGAAACTAGACCGAAAATGATCAACAGGATTTATTTTATGGGGCATTGCCTGTAAAATAATTTAAATAAGAAAGTCAATCCATTCCAGTTCCCGAGGGAACGCGTAGCAGTTTGATAGCCAAACAAATCTCATTCTTAATTAGTTTGAATTCACCGAATAGAGTTAACTTATCAAAACAATCACAATATTCTCAATGTGTAGATAACTGTTTCACTCATTAGGTGATCATATGACATTTCTCGGCTAATTACAACTCAATACGATAGCAAGCATGCTTTGTTCTGAAATCAAAACAAGGTTCGCACAAAGTTCAACTGTGAATTATGGAAACGAATGAATGAAAGAACATTAATGCATCTATACTCTTTTAAACAATCAAATGAATGCAATTCACATATAGCCCAGCCAAACCAATTCATAATGCAAGTAAAACTAATTGTAACTAATCACACAGTGGTTCTATCTGCAATATACAAAGAAAACCTAGATGGGTGGGCCCTAACCACACCTAGGAACTAGATAAACTTACAGTAAAGAAGAAATCTCAAACACAATCAATCGAGTATCCTCAGCAATTGATCAACGCATTCAATCGAAATTCAGAGAAAGAGCATTATCAATATCTTCAATTGAAAACAAGTCATGAAATACACAACAATTACTTCCATGTTTGAGAGCTGCCTCTTTCGTATGCTTGCTGCTTTGCTTTTATACATGTTGTAGATTAATTACAAACAAATTCATGTGGTGTTTGAATTCTCTAGATGGCCTTCAAATAACTAATGGTTGATGTTGATTTTCATCAATGTAGGGATGGAGGATAAGAACTTATCAAACCGTAACTATGGCATAAAAATAGGCAAATCTAGATTTCATTGTTAAGTAAAAATTTGAACATTTTATATAAATTATCCTCAACGAACTCCGCATATCTCCCAAACCGTAAGGAATTTTAGAAAAATGTTTTAGGGTTACTAAGCTAGCTATACTGGGACGAAAACCCATGTGCCATATTTTCTTTATTTTCCTTCATATGCACGTAATGCGAGGTGAAAGTTGGCAGTTCGAAAATTATTGCAGATTTGGCCAAATTTATGAATTTCCTTCCAGAGACTCACATGAGTGACTTGGGTGCAATCCAATTTATAGAAAGGTATTACAACATCATTTTTGACAATAACCTCTCTCTATTTCTCTGGAAGCATGCCGAAAGTGTCAAAAGCCCCAAATTGGCCATTTCTGTACTCCACTGGCTTGTGAAGAAACTTGGTGATGGAACCCTATGAAAATGAGCTTTAGCAAAACTGTCATTAGTAAATAATGGAATAATCATAAAAAATCATAAAAAAACTAATAAAACAAATGATAATGAACCACGAGGCATAGGATGTGATTTGGCCATAAATGATGGAATTAAGGTACTTAACGAGTTAAAGACCTAAAATTTTAAGGTATGAATGGTGATATTCCATGATGAAAACATGGGCATTTTCAAGGCCCATCAACAATTTTAATTTTTTTTCCAAAAGATTCAGGCACACTGGCATTTGGATCATCAACGCAAATTTGAAAATATCAAATAAGGGCGCTGAAAGTCGCGGTGGGGCAAAAATAAAAAAATCTTGGCCAAAAGTTACAAATTTTATCAAATGAAAAAGGGGTTTTTGAACTAATGCGTTGTCAGGTTATTTACAGAGTTTAATTATTTTTTATTAAAAATATAATGGCCAAGGCCAAATGTCCAAAGTCCAAAAAATACGGCTATTGGTCATAGCACACAAATTTCAACACAAGTTAGAGTCAAGATCAAGACCACATGGGGCGCTTCATGGGCACAACGTATCAAAGAAAAATGTAATTATTAGTGTATATGAAAACAGCGTTAATGTTTACATGGCTAATGTGGCATATATTCTCACAAATTAGACTTCATAAGATAATTTAAAATGTTTGTTGATTCGAAGCTTGAGTGTGTATATATCAGGCCGAGTAATCCATGTGCCAAACCCTACTGCCAATTTTACATACCAATTTCGAGTGGGAAATTTCCCAAGTGCTAAATGTTGAAATAATTATCTGAAGAGATTACTCAAGAATGGACGTGTATCTAAGTGTTGAACACCCAAATGACATCAATGGATACAGTTGTCAGTAGTAAAGAAGAAAACAAAACGCCCCAAAGTGTTGGTGGTAGGAGTAACACAACTGTCATTCTTTCCAATTCTTTCTTTGTTCAATTTTAGTTTTGATTTTATGAGCACACTACGCTGGTAGTATGAGAAACACAACTCTAGTTCCCCATAAAATGTGTTAATCAATATTTATGAAAATTAGTTTCAGTGTTTCAATCATGAATATTGGCTTATTCTTATTCTCAAATTCTATTTGATGATTAGGTATAGCTAATTTGTTTTGATTTTTCAATGTTGACATTTGGAAGGTCATTATTGTACTTTCGCCAGACGTGTAATCTCTATAGAAATATTCCTCCTTTCTATCCACTCAATTATTTTGAAAAGAAGGTTTCAGATTTTTCTTTTTCTTTACACCAATCTAGGTTTCAGATTTTTCTTTTTCTTTACACCAATCTGTCATTTGCAAAGATTTAACATTTAATATTGGTTTGTTGTTTCCTCTATTTTTGAATTCTTTTCAAACATATGAATCACATCCTTATCTTGATGATCCTATAGATATATGCTTAGAAGAATTTCATAGAAGGGACTTTGTAAATAAGTTACTTCTTGCACATACATTAGTATTAGATGTATATAATATATTTGGTTTTATTTTTGTTGGTATATTTATTATTTTGTTATTGATGTTTGATTTACAAATTCATGCAGATAATAAGATGCTTGAATGGTTACAATGAAAGCATGAATTTACTTAGTCTTACTCTACTTTTTAGATTAAGATTAGGTGTAGTTTAGAAGTTAGTTTAAATTAAATAAGAAGATGTTTTTGAACATTGATAAATAGACGGGAGAAGATGAGGATTCATGATGTAAAGCAATGAACGAATTCTCCCAAGTACACATTTACATGTTACATCTATTCATAGTTTTCTAGAATTTCTTTTACCAGGTATGGGCTTGAGTTAGAAGATCAAACTTTACCAATATAGTAGTTGTGACAAATCCTAATGCTAAACGGATCAATTTTAAAAACTCGTTTAGGGAAATTTCCTTTACTTCTGAGTGTTTCTTATCATCTCGCTTATTCTTTTTTAAGATATGTTTATTGAAAGTTACATGTTTTAAAACAATATTTGATAAAAGGAAGAACTTTCCTGTTAAATTCTCATATGCAAACTTCAATCACAACTCTTCTTTTAGTTAGAGAGATTATTTAAATTAAAGTCTTGAATAACAAACTCACCAAGCGAGACAACATATCATATGCTTGACATAATGAAAAGAACATAATAAGATCTGTATTTCTTATATCAAGATATTGCTTTTGTTTCACTCAAGTTTTGCCTAATTCATGATTTCCTTTCCATGGTTGATTTTTTTTGGCTTTGCTTCTATCTTAGTTCTCCTTTTAGTTTTTATTTCTCTTCTCTTGTCTCTTGGTTGGATTTGTTTCCACAACATTTCTTGGTCCCCTTTCCAATCCCCTTGTGTGCAAGTTTCACCTTTGTTTGGGATTAATCCTAGTAGTATTACCGAGAATTTTTTAATAGTTCTTTTTAACCCAAATTTAGTTAATACTTGGGAAATTTTACTCTTATCTAATGGAATTCATTAGTAAAAGGAAAAATATTTGGTTAATTATCAAAACTGCTATTTTCATATTCAAATTTAAAGATCTTATTTCATGAGTTTTTCCTTTTTCATTTTTGTTGATCTCTGATTTATAACATAAGAGATAATATGGTTTTAGAACAACCTTTTATCATAAAAAATTCCTAAAGCAGCAAAGGAAAAATAAAAGGTTTAGTGTTTTATCACTCTTCTACATCATCCTAATCTCTTAAGGAGAGGATTTGTCTCCCCATGTATGTTAAAATCATCAGAGTGTAAAATAAACAATTATATACCTGGAAGATAGGGTTTCTCCTTACAGAGCCAACGTACCATGATCATGGGCATTGACCGTAGTGACATTATCATATCTAGTTAACATGACAGGATAATGGATTACAACAACTTGTTGTAGGAAAAGTGGTCTCATCATGATCCGAGTTGTTCATTTATATCAATACTTATGAGTGGAATTGTCAATTCTAGTCACCAAGAAAGAACAATGACTTTCAGAGTAATTTGATGAAAACTGTGTTTCCTCTAAAATATCTAGTAGATGGGATATTGACTTTTCCTTGGGTTAAAAGGTAAGCCTGTCGAGGTTATGGATGCCTGCTAGCAGCAATGGCTCTACTTGTGATAATAAAAGTTCATCTTTTTACTAAACTCAATTAAAATATTTTGTTCTTTAGTTAAAGTTGTAATCAATTAATTATTGTTGTAAACATGAATTTTATTTTATTATCAATACTGGAGATATACAAAATGATAAAATTCTATTGTCCTTTACTGAGATCTCACTGAAAAATATGAATTTTAGCATTTATATTTATTTAACTTCATTCCTTTTTCTTTGGAGTTTCATCATTATTTTTAGAGATTACCCATTCTTCCCGTGTGTTGCCATTGTTGTGGTAAAGAAAACACAACACACCCAGTTTGACCTTATTACTATTATAAAAACTATGGGGACCATTTTATTTGCATTTGGTTTTTGAATCATTGGTTATTTCATTTTTTCCTAGTTCGCCTTGTTTCATTTTCAGTTTGCCTTAATCTTATATTAATAAAAAATTATTTTATTACTCATTAATTAGAATCATTGAATCAAATAGCACTTGAGTCCAAGACTTTTATTATCAGATCACTTTAATATTCTATATTGGACCAAAGTGAAATTGGACCTTTGTTTAATAATACAATTGTCAGAGTAATAAAGTATTCTATTAATACTTTGGAAAGATTTCTTCACAAATATAAATAGCACGCATTTCATATAATGAAACCCTATCACAGCAATACCATATTAGAGTTTTGGTTATGGGACACCACTCCAAACCTCAAATTTGTAATATGTGATATCATATAGCCTCTTATTTGTTTCGATTGTCGATGTGCAATATCACTTCAGTTTCGATTGCCGATATGCGATATTGCAAGACCTCTGATCGCTGATATAGTGTCACCTCCGATTTGCTCCAATTGTCGATGTGCGATATCGCAAAACCTTTGATTTTCTCAAAGCTCTTATACAAAAACCCGATTTTTATTTGCGTTATAATTTAATTAATAAATCACATCTTGCCATATCATAATTTTCAAATGGAATCTCCGATTAGACTTTATCTTCGATCATTGATATCATATACAAATGCAATTAGCTTTATTATAATGTTTTAAATGTAATTTTGCATCCGCTACATCAAAACTTTCTATATCGTAAGTTTGCAAAGTGTGTCATGCTGTGACCAGTTCAATCCTTCGATATCAAGACCTTTGATACCTATCCAAGTTTTCCACTTGTCACACTATGGTTTAATCACCGCTATAAAGTCTCTACGAACATTGCTTTAAGGTTTTGGGTTGTTATTATGGTTTACTTATGTGACTACAATAAAATGCTTACTACTATGTTCTAATCTAATTGCAGGGATACTCTAGGGGGGCAATTCTGAAGATCTAGTACTTCCGATTTTTATCGGATAGTTGAACTATGTTAGTGCTAAAGAAAGAAGGAGGTTGTTTAGAAGGTTATTTAGGGATTTTGTTGGAAACAACCCTTTGTCTTATTGAAAGTCTGTTGGAATTAGATTCAGATTTAGTTTCTGAGATCTACTAAGTTAGGCTAGGATTATCCATTGGATATTAATGTATTTTTTGGCTTTCCTTTTATGTAATTTTTGGTTGAGAGATTGGGATAAATTGTTATGCTTTCGAATGTATAAATACCCATCTATGATTGTGAAAAGGGGATTCGAATATGAGAGAAAAGAGATAGAGTAATACTTGGGCTTATAACATGTTTGTAAGGAGGGACTTTGTGATTCATTTACATTGTTGTAGTGAGAGCCAATCCATGTTTGCAGGCAGTGAATTGAATTTAGAGGCAACATAGGACTTGCACTACTGTATTTCTCTATTTTTTTCTGTAACTTGATTCATATTTATAGTAATATTTATTCTTGTAATTGGTTGCATAACACTTCTACTTGCTTTGTTATTGGAAGTAAATGCTTTAGTTTTCATATATCATTTATGGTGTATGACTATGTATGTGGCTTTCCAGCACTACTATTGAATTCTTATTGAAATGCTCATTTAGAATCTTGTCGAGCTATCTCACAGGGTTAATCAAAAATTAAATTCGAAACTGGAACTTGCATAAGGACAAACCTTTATCTCCTTGAGTTTGTAGCTATCTAACAATTCAACCTTATATATGTCTTGCTTTCTACATGTCATGTATTTTAACTATTTCAGTACTGAGGCATGAATCTTTTGGTCCTTATGTATATGTTTTATTAGGAATTGGAGATGTTTGTAGTTGGATGCCTACTAACTATTTAATAGGAATTTATTTGTTTACAATTTCTTGAACAAGAATTAGATCTTGAAATTATTTCCCTGATCTATTTATTTTATCTTATTCCAATTTCAACATACTTATGTTTCTTTTCCTTTCCTTTTAGCTTTCTCTTGATTCAGATAAAGAATAATCCTTCCTTCAATCAAGATAGGTCTAGTATTATATACATCTTCGATTATACTTTGTATTTAGTTCTACTTTATGCATTCTAGAGGTCCCCTCATATAGGGGAAGTATTTAGAGTGGTTTGGCTAGGCCATAAAGTCAGCTTAATAATCACCCTCTTACCTGATCAGCAAGAAGAGTTGACCTAATATCTCTTCTCTATTGGTAGGTGAAAGTCATACTTTAACCTAGTAGAGATAGAGAGACAGTAACTGGACCTAATTGAACCTGTTAGAACCACCACTTCAACAAAAAAGGAACTATTTTAAGTTGGTACCCCTTAAAATGTTGAAAGGTCATTTTTTTCGATCAATGAAAGCCTAATCTCTGAAGGTATTCATCCGTCCTAGCATACCATGCCCTTGGTGCTTGTTTGAGGCCATAAATTTCCTTCTTCAATTGAAAAACGTATTCCTTTCTGTATTTAACTTCAAATCCCATGGGTTGTTCTATATATACTTCCTCATCAATTGTGCCATTCAGAAATGTAGTCTTGACATCCATTTGGTGGATGTTCCATCCCATCGATGATGCTAAAGATACCAATGAACACATAGTTCTATACCTTGTTGTTGGAGAAAATGTCTCTTCATAGTTGATGCCTTCAAGTTGAGAGAAACCCCTAGCCACAAATATTTCCTTATACTTGTCAATACTTCCATTTGTTGCATGTTTGATCTTATAGATCCATTTCAAATTTACCACAAATTTGTCTTTATACCTAAGCATGATCTCCCAAACTTGGTTCTTCATTATCGATTGATATTTTTCATTCATGGCATCCTTCCATTTTTTATTATTGACATTTTCTTCGAAAGTGGATGGCCCTGCTTATATTAGTTTTGTCTTGTAGACTACATACCCAAAATATCATTTAGGCTTCTTGATTTCCCTGAATGTGCCCAGAGTTGCTCCATGACCTTCTACATCAAATAGTGTTGAATTCAACCAATTAGGTCTATTTCTTAATTCGGGGATAACCACAAGTTGAATAGGTTCACTGGGACCTTCATCTTCATGGTGAGATTCTTCTTCTTTCCTGTTAACTTCTTCTTCAAATACTAGAACTTCTTCATCATGAGGGTCCATGGGAACTTCCTTTGATTTTTTGAGTGCAATATTTTCATCAAATATGAAATCTCAACTAACTTATATATGGTGTCCTTATTTTATGTAGATTCTATATTCCTTAGAGGAGTTTTTGTAGTCAACAAATGTTCCTCTCATGCCTGATGGATCTAACTTCTTTCTTTTGTCCTTTAGTATATGAATACATACAAGATGATCAAAGGTTCAGAGATTATCTACAGTTGGTTTCTTCCTAGTGAATACTTCTTCTGGAGTTTTGTTGTCTAGTGATGTGTGGGGAATTCAATTTTGAATATATACAGTTGTCTTAGTCATTTCTACCCACAAAATATTTGTTAGATCTTGATCATGCAACATTACTTTTACACTTTCTTCAATGGATCGGTTCTTTCGTTCTGAAACTATATTTTTTTAGGATTGTGTGGGACTATCAGCTCCCTCTTAGTCCCAGAATCCTTATGGAAATCTATAATTTCCTTGGATGTATACTCTCCTCCAATATCGGACCTTAGTATCTTGATTTTCCTTTCTCTAAGGTTCTCAACTTCATCTTTGAATTCATGAAATTTTGTAAATACTTCGTCCTTGTATTTCATCAAGTAAACCCAAGTTTTCCTTGAATGATCATATACAGATGTGACATAATATAGAGGACCTCTAAGTGATTTAGGAGTCATAGGATCATAGACATTCAAATTAATAAGATCCAATATTTATTTTGACCATGAAGCATTACTTCCAAATGGTCTCTTGGTATTTTTACCCAATGAACATCCTTTGCATACTCCTTCATGATCTTCTTTCAATTCAGAGATTTCTTCTACAATAGAACTTAGATTTGAAAGGATTTTGAAATGAGTATGGCCAAATATTCTATGCTAGAGTTCACATGGGTTGATTTGAATGTGAATCAAATCTTGTGCAAAAGGACATATCAACCTGTAAAGTCTTCCTTCATGAATACCAATTACTCTAGCATTCTCTATTCTTGAGTTCTTGCTCCATACTACAACTCTTCCATTAATGAAAGCTACTCTATCACCCTTATCTTCTAAACTTGAAATAGAAAGTAAGTTATTATGCAAACATGGAACAAATAGGATGTTATTGAGATGAATGTTGCTTCCATTTTCCATCTCTATAGAGGTTGATCCAATTCCTCTTACATGATAGCTCTTATTATCTCCAAGTTCCACCGAGTAAGAATATTTTCCCTTTGATATTGTCTTCAGTTGTTTGTGATGACCAATCATGTGTCTAGATGCAACACTATTGATTACACAACACTATTGATTACACAAATGTTTTTGTCTTAGAATGTGCCAGTGAGTGCTGAGAAGAGTCCTTTATCCTTTGTCTTGGTTACTTCCTTCTTTGCAGTCAATATAAGATTCCATGCTTCCTTGATGCCTTTCTTGATATGGATTTCTACCTTCCAAAACTTCTTGAAGAGCTTCCTGAATGTATTAGAGATCTTCATAATGCTCCTATCCAATCTTAACTTTGATACCATGTTGAAAAATCTATAGGGCAAAGAATATAGTGATTTATCTTCACTTGAAAATTGCTTTTCATTTCATTTAGTTATTAGCTTTGTTACTTATTTCTTATATATGTGTATCATCAAACAACTACCAAAAACAAGAATAATAAGAACAAAAAATATAGGCTACAATCTAGGGCCAAAAACTCTCCACTTGAGAGGAAAACCCACAAATATCTTCTCTTCCTTATAGATTCTTCAATTGAATAATTCCAAGACCTTAATACTTACTCCAATACCATCCAAGACCAATACCAACCTCTCTAGATGATGCACTAACCTTGATCTAGTAAAACCCAGTCAAATCTCTTCCATTATCACTTCTTTGACTTCCAACTAAGAAATTTTAGCCTCCACTACAGATCTGAAATTTTGGCCCCCCCCAGCAGTTGCTTTTGCCACACGTGTGAGTTTTGATCTACCTTCCTTTGACCTTCGGTTTCCTTTCCCTCACTTCTGGAGCTTGAGGATGACCCTTGCTGACCTTCACTTGCCTTCTTTTCTCTAAGATCTAACATGTAGATAGAAACCCTAGATCTACTGCATAAACCTTAGTCCTCCTTAGCATGTGTGAGAGATAAATAGCCTAAACAAAAGTTTCCTTCATCCCCTTCCTTCTTCATTGCCTTCTTCTTCCTCCTTCTTCACTAGAACGAGTGATGGGTGGATATCTCTCAAGGAGGACGAGTTCCTTCCTATATATAGGTTCTTCAAGTTGGGTGTGGCTCTTCCTTTTAGGCTAACGTGACAACGACCAAGCCGACTTGCTATTGGAGGATATCGTGACAATTTTTAAGACAAAAATAATTTTCTTTACCAGTTACAATGTGCCTGATGGGGTATTCAACTTATGAGAAGCACTCAATGGGTGCTTGAACTATAAAATAAAAGACTTTGAGCATGAAACCCATGCTCCAAAAATAATAATAGTAATTTTCTTTCATTTTTTACACTGTAAAGATTCAAAAATACGTTTCATCTTTATTAAGACCAAACCTAGTTATACATTTTTTGACACCTCCCCCCTCTCTTCCCCACTTTCTTCTTCTTTTCGAAAACAACTTCCTTGAAGGAGGGGTTCTCACCCTACCCCCCTCGAGAATTCACCATGCTTGCTAAAAATCACTGTAAAACAACACCCCCTTAACTCCTAATCAGAAAAAACCCCAAAACGCAAGAGACGCACAATCAAACCCTAACATCCTTCTAAATGATAATTTTAATATATCTAAGTTTCTTATTTTTTAAATAATATCTTTAAAGATTATACAAAAATATATCCATTTTTTTAAATATAGTTCTTTCTTCTTAGATTGCCCGGACATCTAAAAGTGGCTGCTGAAATTCTAGTAAAAAAATTTCAAAAATCTTGTAGAGATAGTTTTTGAATAGTGTTTTTGATGGTGAAAATGGATTCAAAACCATCAAAAACTTCTAAAACACCTAAAATTTTGAAGTTTAACAACTATAACTTGGATTTACAAAAATCCTTACCAAATTTTCTCTAAATATAACTGGAATTTCCATAACTTTATGAGAAATTCCTCCCTCGAAAGAAAAAGCTTGTGGTTAATTTCATGGCTTTTGATCATTCAACACTAAATGATGTCAGAGTGCTCTCTTGGCAATGACAAATTAAATGCTAGTCGTGACGACAGTTGCAAATGTCCATTCCACGAAAGAAAAATAAATTAGGGGATTTGATTTGGTCATATATATATACAAGATATCTCTCAGATAATTGAGTCAGCGTGAGGTACCAATGCCTTTAATGCATATGGCGTCAGAAAATCCTTCAAATTTGTTGTATAGAGACGTGAACTCAACTTCTTTATATATTCGAAATATATTTGGGATTTTTTCACACTGATGACAAGTAGAAGGGCAAGGGCTAACGAGCCTGCCATAGGGCATTAAATTCGCTCTTAGCTGCAAGTTCGATAGCCAGATAATACACGCGCTTATTTTTTATTTATCTAGTCACCGGGTGTGTGTGCGTTATCAGACTATCGAGCTTGTAGCCGAGCAGGCATTTAATGGCAGACTTGTTAGCCCTTGCCAAGTAGAAGAATAAGAAATTCAGATGTCATGGAATTCATGTGGTTACCCTCCACAGCTCAGCTCGTCGTGAGATGCTTGCTTATTCGCTCTGTCACAGAAAAATAAGAAGTTGACGTCATCAGTTGCTTCCGCTTGACAAATGTTTGCAGGATTTTCAATGAAGGCTGCAACATTATTTTCTATAGAGAATGAGTTGGCATGTCAAGGTTGTGCATGACGTTCTGGTTTCTGGTTGATACCTGTCTTACTAGATGAGGAACAAGGACCACGAAAAATAAATTTGGCGTCACAAGGTTTGGAACACTCCAATCTTGATCATGGTGCCCCAAAAGTTGAAAGAAGAAAAGAGTTCGATGCGGGGTGAAAGTCGAGCATTTATTATAAGATATAAATTATAGGGAGTCATGCATTAGAGTCTTTATCAAACAGACAGTACTAATATTCAAATTCCCATTTATTTGCAGATAGGTGTATATATCTCAGTTTTGGGTGGATGAGGACTTGTGGAATTTCAATTTTCTTTTTGTCAAGGGCAAGGATTAATTGCGTTGTGAATATTCTTGGTCTAAAATGTTAATCTACGGCTGTGATGAGAGAGAGTGTAAGGAGGCATGGTAACGTGGTGATGGAGTTCGGTCGATCTTTCTTGTTAATGGCAAGGTGGCATTAAAGGTAATGGAAAAGGAAATGGAAACAATTAAGGGTGAGCAAACATTTTTGTTACCTGAAACGTGGTTGAAGTGGGTATTGAATCAGTTTGAGTATGTTGGTCTTAAAAACATGATTTTTATGGTTTTGTTCAGATTAGTTCGGGTATGTTTCATTGCCATTTTTCTCAATGGTCGGGGTTTGTGGGTAGCGTCGGCTAAGGGTGGTCTCAGTTGTTGTTGCTTTCGTTTTAGTGCATCTACTCAGGGTGGTTTACGTTGTACTTAGTAAGAGAATGAAAAATCTATATGTTTTGATATTGAACTTCTTGTGAATTCTTTTATAAGAATAAACCTTGAACAACAAATTGTTCATTTTCTTTTGGATCAAAATAATATTTTGTTTGCAAATTTTTTAATCGCTTTTGTTGTTCCTTAATCTATTGAACAACCTACTTTAATGTGGTAGATTTAGCTTTGTTTCCCATCCTAATTAAAAAAAATTAAAAAAAATTAAGCTTTTGTTAAATGAATATGGAATATGGAATTCAGTAAATTTTGTTGAAACTCTCCAGACCAACAATGATATATCTACATGATAGGTATTAATTTTTCATAAAAGTGTTGGGAATTTTTGATAATTCCAGAACAGAAAAACAGAGAACAATGCTCTATTTTTAACACTCTGTTTTTAACACAGGAAATTAAAAAAAATCGTTTGCGGAATACGGTGTTTCAGCAACGCAGTTTCGTCAATTGTCGAATGCAGTGTCTTAACAACGGTGTTTCAGCAACGCTGAAACTGGTGTTTCAGCAACACTCTATTTTTGACGCAGCGAAACAAAAATAATATTTTCTCATAACAGAGTTTAAACAACGCATAACAAAAGGGACTTTGTATTCATTAACAATACTTCCTCTAGCAGAGGGATTACAACAAGGCTGCTTCAGAGGCAGTTCAAAAACTTCACTCTGTCAAAAAAAATTACATTACTGTGTGTGTACTGTTGTACATTACAGAAAGCAAAATATTGTGTCTCCTCTGAAAATCAACACACTGCCTTTGCACTGATGTGTCTGCACTTTGCATTGCTGTGTCCGCACTACTGTGCATCTACAAAACACTATGTTTCGGCTCAAAAATCTTACACTACTGTGTGTAAATTTTTCATTCATACATATGTGCTGCTGCGTATTAGAAAAAAAAAACTCTCTCTCTGTTCCTGGTCAGCTCACATTACTCAGAAAAAACATTACATTTCATATATGGCAACCAAAAAAAAAATTTGCGTGAACCAAAAAAAACTACCTGAAATTTTTATGACAAGACCAGAAATTAAAACAAGGTATGGAGGGGCTGATGAATAAGTTTAATTCCTGAAATTTCTGGATGTTGCGGTACCTTCTCCATGTCTGCAGTAAAACCTAGTGTTTACTATTTTTACCAACTGTAATAAATTACCACCATTCTGTGAATGACCACCATTCTGTAATAAATCGCTGTGTAATGGTGAATTCAGGCAAGGACTGGAGCTGCAGCTGTTTAATGGTGGATACATCATTGCAGGGTATGGCAAAGGACTAGCCCTGGAGTTGAAAATAATATTTTAACACTCCCCTTTAGTTTCAACTGCTGGGTTATCAGTCATACCTAGACATTTTCTCAAAAACTAAAAACTTTTTTGTCCCAATGGTTTGTTCAGGATGCTGCAACCTGCTCCTGAGTTCTGCAATGTACTAAAACAATTTCTCCATTGCTTACCAATTCCCTGATGTAATGAAATCTTGTGTCAATGTGTTTCATTCTCTTATGAAACACAGAATTCTTGGATAATGCAATAGCTGAGTTGTTGTCACAATAAATCACAGTTCTTTTTGTTTGCTCTTGGCCTAAACTCCTTAACATCCTTCTTATCCAAACTACTTGACACGGTGCTGCTGTAGCTACCACATATTCTGCCTCTATTGTAGATAATGCTACAATAGGTTGCTTTTTAGAAGCCCATGAAATGGCCCCTGAACCCATGTGAAAAACATAACCAGATGTGCTTTTCTGATCATCTACACTTCCAGCCCAATCGCTATCAGTGTATCCAACTAAATCTGAACATTTTGAAGCAGTATATAAAATGCCAAACCTTTTAGTACCTTTAACATACCTCAGAATTCTTTTTGCCGCATGCCAATGTGCTTCTTTTGGCCTCTCCATAAATCTGGAAATTAAACTAACATCATGCATAATATCCGGCCTAGTTGCAGTCAAATACATGATGCTGCCAACTATGCTCTTGTACAAAATAGAATCAAAATCCTTGTTGTTGTCCTCTTTGCTAAGTTTTAATCCCATCACCATGGGAGTGATTGCTGCTTTGCTCTCTTGCATATTAAATCTTGCCAACACTTCATTAACATATTTTGCTTGTGAGATAAAGATCCCATTTTCATTTTGATCTACTTCTATTCCTAAGAAGTATTTTAGCAAACCCATGTCAGACATCTCAAATTCCTCTTTCATGACTGCTTTGAAATTCTCAATAAGATAATCATCATTACTTGTGAAAATAACATCATCAACATATAACACAATAGTTAGTATTTTACCATCCTTCTCTTTGATGTAGAGGGTGGGTTCTCCCTCACACTTGTCAAATCCATTTTCCAGTAGATAGGAATCTATCCTACTGTACCATGCTCTTGGTGCTTGCTTCAGCCCATAAAGAGATTTCTTCAATCTGCACACTTTGTGCTCTTGGCCTTTCTTTTCGTAGCTTGGAGGTTGTTCAATGTAAACCTCTTCCTTTAACACTCCATTTAGGAATGTTGACTTCACGTCCATTTGGTAAACTTTCCACTTGTTTTGTGCTGCTATGGATAGCATTGCTCTCACGGTTTCCATTCTAGCAACCGGTGTGAAAGTTTCCTCATAATCTCCCCCATACTGCAGCTTATACCCTTTGACAACCAGTCTTGCTTTGTGTCTTTCTATTTTGCCTTCAGCATTACTTTTGGTCTTGTAGACCCATTTAACTCCAATGACTTCCTTACCTTTCGGTAGTTCAACTAAATCCTATGTCTTGTTTCTTTCTATGGCATTAATATCTTCATCCATAGCTTCTATCCATTTCCTATCCTTAATAGCATCTTCGAAATGAATAGGGTCATCAATATGACAATATAAAGAAAACAAAGAATTCATACCTTTATTTGCTGCCTCTTGTTCATAAATATCACTTAAAGTTCTGAACTTCTTACCTCTTTCATTTGGTGTACAAGTGCTTGAAGAAGCACTTGAATTTCCTCCTTGTGGTGTGCTTGGAGAAGCACTTTCATTTCTCCTCAAGGGTGTCTCTTACTGCCCTTGTGTTGGTGCTGCTGTTTGGGGTGTTTTAGCCATCTCCTCATCATCTTCATCATGAGACAGATAGTTTTAACATTCATTGTTTTCTCTATGCTTCCATCCCAAGCTTCCTTCTCAATGAACTTAACATCTCTGATCACAAAAAGCTTCTTGGTAGATGGGATATACAACCTGTAAGCTTTCGATTCCTCATTGTATCCAATGAAAATACATTTCTCCCCTTTGTTGTCCAACTTCCTCCTTAGCTGATCTAGAATGTGTGCATAAGCCACACATCCAAAAACTTTCATGTGGGTGACTCCTTCCTTTCTCCCACTCCACGCTTCTTCCAGCACTTTGTTCATCACTGCTTTTGTAGGGCATCTATTCAAAATGTATGCTACACAATGTACAGCTTCAGCCCAATAATCATTTGGCAAATGCTTTGCCTTCAACATGCTTCTCGCCATATCCATGATTGTCCTGTTCTTCCTTTCAGCAACTCCATTTTGCTGCAGAGTGTACCTTGTGGTAAATTGTTTGTGAATTCCATTTTCTCTACAAAAATGTAGAAATTCTTTGGAGATATACTCACTTCCTCTATCAGTTCTTAGAACTTTGATATGTAGCCCACTTTGGTTTTCTACAAGTGCTTTGAAATTTCAAAATTTTTTAAACACTACACTTTTGTTCTTCATGAATTAAACCCAAGTTTTTCTGGTAAAATCATCAATGAATGTTAGAAAATATTGGTTTTCTACTAGTGATGGAGTTTGCATCGGTCGACATAAATCTGAGTGGACAATCTCTAGGGGTGCCTTTTCCCTTATGCTTTTCCCTGATGGAAAATTTTCTATGTGTTGTTTCCCCAAGATACGAGCTTCACAAAGGCTGTCTGGTTTCTCTATCAATGGTAATCCTCTTACCATTCCTTTTCTACTCAACAAGTTAAGGCCTCCAAAGTTGAGATGTCCAAATCTCAAGTGCCACAACCAATTTTCATCCTTTGGTATGCTTTGGAAAGCCTCTTGTGTAATTGTTGCAATTTCAACTCCATCTTTCAAAACTGCTTTTATCCTGAGAGGGAACATCCTATTCCTTGTCATATTTACGTCAGCAATACATCGTTGCTGGGTGCTCTATCCATGATGGTGCATACATCATTCACAAAGAGAACATTGTACCCCTTTTGAACAAGCTTACGAATATTCAAGAGGTTACATTTCATTCCAGGAACATAATAGACATCTGCTATGGTTTTCTTTTCACCTTTCTTTGTAAATATTTTAACTTCTCCTTTTCCCATAACAGAAATTTTACTATCAATCCGAAGTGTGACTTGTGATTTCACATTTTGATCTTATTTAGAAAACAAGGCTATGTTTCCAGTCATATGGTTGCTGCAACCGGAGTCTAGAAACCATATATCGTCACTATTTGTTTCAGCCATGTTACAAGCTAAAAACACATTATCTTGGCTGATATTTTCTCTAGTGATATTTGCACTAGATTTATTATTCATATCATGCTACTTCTTCTTACATTCATTAGCATAATGCCCATTTTTTTTACAATAATAACATTGGACATTGGATTTTCAATAGCTTTGTCCTTGAGCATGATGCTGTCCACTTTGTTGACTGCTGCCTTGGCCTTGCTTCTGATTTGGATTGCTGCCTCTTCCTTGAGCATTTGTTGGACTGTTTCTTCCACCTCTGTTTTCACTTCTGCCTCTTCGTCTCTTGTTTCCTCTTCCTTGACCTCTTCCTCTTCCAAAAGACATCTGGGTCTTAAAGGCTTTCTCTAGAGATGAGTTTTCATTTCTCCACAACCTCTACTCATGTGTTATCAGCGATGCATGTAGCTCAACAACTGAGAAGTTTGAGAGATCCTTTGTCTCTTCCATGGTGGTGACAATCACATCAAACTTTGAGGGTAGGATCCTCAATAGTTTCTCCACAATCCTCCTTTCTTCAAGAATCTCTCCATGAGTCCTTATCTGTTTGACCAGACCAATTACATGTGTGAAGAATGAGTCAATATTGTCTGACTCCTTCATGCAAAGATTCTCAAAATCTGTCCTCAACAACTGTAGTTTTGCTGTCTTCACTTTCTCCATGCCTTGATAGGCTGTCTTGAGAGTTTTCCATGCTTCTTTGGGTGTCTTGGCTGTTGTTGTCCTTGGAAACACACTCTCATGCACTGCTTGATATAAAAATACGAGGGTTATTAAATCCTTCTTCCTATTGCTCTTCAACAGATTTTTCTCTTCCTGAGTTAATTTGTTAAACTCATTTTCATCTGCTGGTTCTTCAAACCCATATTCAACAAATTCTCATAGATCTTGTGAGGCAAATAGGGCTCTCATGGTTGTTTCCCAATAGTCATAGTTTTTCCCATTAAACTTTGGGAGCTGAGTATTAAACATACCCATGCTAGTGCTTGTGCTGGTGCTGGAGCCAGTCTTTCTTGCACTCTAAACTATGCTTCAAAATACTTGACTATGTATTTAAAAATCACTGACTGTCTTCAACAACAACACAAAACACTAATATGAGAAATACATTGATCTTTCTTGATTGAGTCTTCACTCTGCTGGAGAAGTTGCTGCAGCAAGAAATCCTTCCTTCAGCTTCTTTGACACCTTCAAAGAGCCTGGAAAAGCTCTGATACCATGTTGGGAATTTCTTATAATTCCAGAACAGAAAAATAGAGAACGATGCTCTGTTTTTAACATAGGAAATTAAAAAAAATCGTTTGCGGAATACAGTGTTTCAGCAACGCATTTTCGTCAATTGTCGAATGCAGTGTTTCAGCAACGGTGTTGCAGCAACACTCTATTTCGGACGTAGCGAAACAAAAATAATATTTTATGATAACAGAGTTTCAACAACGCACAATAAAAGGGACTTTGTATTCACTAACAATACTTCCTCTAACAGAGGGATTACAACAAGGTTGCTTCAGAGGCAGTTCAAAAATTTCACTTTGTAAAAAAAAATCACATTACTGTGTGTGTACGGCTGTACATTATAGAGAGAAAAATACTTTGTCTCCTCTGAAAATGAACACATTTTCTTTTCACTATTGTGTCTGCACTTTCCACTACTGTGCATCTACAAAACACTGTTTCAGCTCAAAAATCTTACACTGTTGTGTGTAAATTTTTCATTCATACATATGTACTGCTGCGTATTACAAAAAAAAAAAACTATCTCTCTCTCTCTGGTCAGCTCACACTACTAAAAAAAAACATTACATTTCATATATGGCAACAAAAAAAAACTACTTGAAATTTTTATGACAAGGCCAGAAATTAAAACAAGGTATGGAGGGGCTGACGAATAAGTTTAATTCCTGAAATTTATGGATGTTGCGGTACATTCTCCATGTCTGCAGTAAAACCTGGTGTTTACTATTTTTACCAACTGTAATAAATTACCACCATTCCGTAATAAATCACTGTGTAATGGTGAATTCAGGCAAGGACTGGCGCTGAAGCTGTTTAATGGTGGATACATCATTGCAGGGTATGGCAAAGGACTGGCCCTGCGGTTGAAAATAATATTTCAACAAAAAGTGAGCAAACTTTTGAACTACTTTTGTTTGCAAATGGAGGTGAGGTCTGCTGAACAGAGGTTGATGTACATTTATTATAAATATAGATGATTGTAATTTGTGACTTCCTTTACAGAAAACAAAAGAAAAGAGGAAGAAAACGATGCTGGGCACAAAAATTGATAGAAATAATTTTTTATTCCTAGTCAAAGTTGAAGTTTGTCGAGTAGTTGGAAGTTGGGATGATATTACACACAAATTAGTTGTAGGGGTGGAGTAGCGGTAACCCTAACTCTGACCTACAACGTAGTAGGGGTAAGACGGATGTCGGGAGTTGGAAGGTCGAGTGTTAACAAAGTCAGGAATCCGAAGATTGGGTGTCAAAAAATGGAATTTTTTGGAGTAGAGGGAAAGAACAAAGTGGCGGTGGAGGTCGGGAACGAAGCTCCGCTCAAATCCTGTCACCCTAAGGAATGTGTAAAATAAAAAACAACCATAGGATCGTGCCATAATGGAAACCCCTTTTAAATAATGCAAAACAAATTTTAACCTTGCAACATTAATGGGAACCCCTTGAAATCAACAAAAATGGTTTAGGCTCGAATAAGCATTAAGAGCTTTTACTTATAATGTTTTGAGAAGACATTACTGGGGCCTTAATATGGTATACTTGACATGGTGGAGATTTTTTCTCCTTTACAATCAGTGCGATGGTATGAATCCTTCAAGACACGCCTAATTTATTGGAGAGTGTAATAAATGTGAGAGAAATCAAAGACGAAATAAAAGTTAGGGATAGGTAGATGGTTACTTTGTGTTAGCTATTATGAGAGAGAGATCAAAGTGATGAACAAGATTCTCGAAACATAGTTGTTAATCTGGTTCTAGAGAAGATGGGAAAAGGAAAAACATAGCTAAGGATGGGAATGGAGCTCCAATCAAACCCTAACAGCTCCAACGAATTCCTAAAATAAAAAATAAAATGAAAACCTCATAGCATAATGCAAATGGATTTTAATGAAAAATGACGCAAATATTTCTGTTGTCACTAGGCATTATACTTGACGTGGTGGAGGATTTCCCTGTAAAATGGTCACAGTGGCAGCAACAATCCTGCAAAACAATCGTAATTTTGTCGCAAGCATAGTGAATCTAAAAGAAGTGTAAGAAAAGAATGAAAGTTAGAGTTATGAAAAGGGTTGCCTTTCCTTTGCTATTGTTATACACAAAACAGAGCCATGAACACGATTCTAACAAAGTCATTCTTAATTTCATTGTGGAGTAGATGAGAAGAACCAAACCCTCTCGTAGGCCAAAAACCCGGCTTGGCTTCGCGAGCAAAATAATTGACAATGAATGAGTTTGAGCCAATTAGCTTAGCTGTAAGCAAGCGAAAACTGGGGAGAGGATTTAGGAGATCGCTAGATGTAAGGCCACAATGAACTGAACAAAAAAAAAAACAATGTCAATTTGAGAGTCACGAAAACAAAGAAAATAATAATGGAAATTCAATTGAACATGCAATTTAACATCTCACATTTGTCTGTGAAAGCCTGATCCATGGAGACACAGTTGTCCCGGATGCGGGTGACACGACGACAGTAATGGAGGTGGCACCTGCCAGTTAGGGGTGGCCCCAAGTTTCATGATGCATTCAATGCAGGTATGCCGCCATGGAATATAGGGCGGGGTTCAACCTAGAGGCACATTCAATGTGCCATTCTTGCCGTAAGCTCGTCTGCAACGAGAAGTTATGGCGATCGAGGTTCGAGATACAGGTTCGTTGGTTAAATCAGGTGATGATGAGGCTCAATTCATGTTGGATCATTTGCAGCCCTCGGCCTTTGATGCTCTGTGCTTTCTGTTTCATGCTCAGGCTCTCGCCTGCTCACCCGCTCTCAGGGAAGCCTCACAATCCTTCCCTCAGCTCATTGGTCTCTGTTCTGAAAGGAAAGAGGACGGCGAATTGGTGCCCCTCCCCTTCTCCGCCTCCGCCTCAATTCCATCACCCTCTCGGCTCCTTCTCCTTGGCTCTGATCAAAGCATGGTCGGGCCTAGGCAGCGTCCACCTAGCCGTCGAGGCACGGCCAGGGGGGAGTCTTCTAGGCCTCCTGCTCCGATTCCTAACCCCTATCGCTGTCGGCGCTGCTGCCATGGCTTCCCTGACACCACGCCAATTCAGGCCAGTCACTTTGTGGATGCCCGTTGCCCTGACACTTCAGCACCTTCGCCGGCCTTTGGCTCGGCCATCTTCACCTTCTGCAGCTCACCGGACAGGCCTCGCATTAATGCTCATGTGTCGGTTCTCTTCCTGGATGAGGCGCCTTCTGACAGTGAGGAGCTCAACGGCAAACAGCAGCAGCACCAGAACGAGGACTTGGAATTTGCTGAAGAAGTGCCAGGGCGAGTGGCTGAGCCAGGTCCGATGCTGTCGGAGCCGTCAACTTCCAAAGCAAAGGAGGACATCCTGGTTCCCCAACCTACTGCAGCGGAAGATGAAGAATCTTGGGGATGCCCAGTTGTTGAAGAGGAGCCAGAGCAGTAGCCAGCCCTCCGCTCAGCTCCACCATCTCCGGCCCCCTTGAGGTCCTGTTTTGGCTCTCGTCTTTTACAATTTCTCTGTCTTTCTAGTCTTGTCTAATTTCATCCCAGCGTGGGATAATGTCAATAGTTCAAGGGTCTTCTCAATTACTGCCCCTGGGCAGGTTAATCTATCTATCTGGTCCTGTTTTCAGATGCCCCTGCGTGGGATCACCATGTTAGCCGCTGGTCGCACCTACGTGGGTTCAATATGTCTATAGTTGGTCGCCCCTGCGTGGGTTCAGTAATTTTGCAGTAGGTCACCCCTAAGTGGGATCACTAGGTTTGCAGTCAGTCGCCCCTGCGTGGGTTCAGTTATTCTGCCTGAAGTTGGTCGCCCCTGCGTGGGTTTTGTCATTTTGTTTAGGAGGGGTCATTTTCTGGAGAGTTTTAGTCCCCCCACGTGGGCTGATTCCTGGCTTAGGAAGCCGACGCCTGGTCTCAAGCGGTGACACCTCATGACTGTAATGTTTTGCCTGTTGATGGATTAATAGAATAGTTTTTTTAGCGAGAAAAAAAATAAAAACATCTCACATTTGTCATTTAATATTTGACATGTCATAAAAATGGTTTTTATATATATATATATATATTCTTTTTCTTTTTGGTAATGTTATTTTTCAAGCAATGTTAGTTTTAAATAGTGTTAATTTGTTTTAAGTGTTTACGAAGTATATTTTTAGCATGTTTAATATCATAATTCACATGTTTAATAAGATAAGTAATTTTAAATATTTTATCCTTTGCAATGTAACATACAATATTTACTTTTCTTTCACCAAAGTTGTTGAGTTTGTGATGGATCCAAGTGTTTTGAAGTTTCTTCCATTTGAGATTACTGAGATTATATTTTATTGGCTTCCTTTACCACTGCTGATAAAATTTTGGTTGCTTTGTAAAGAATGGAGCATTCTATTGGAAAACTTGATTTCCTTGCTGCTTAAAACTGATGTGCCAATAAAGAATTTGGATTTATTTCTTTGTCAATTGATATCGAGAATTCAATGTACAATTGGATCAATGGTTGTGTTTAGTGCGCTTGAAAGTTCTTTGCATTCTAACAATTTTTTCATAGTAAACACTTTACAAAGACCTTTAGATATCTTGGAGCTCTTAGTGTTGGAGAGTGGGGATTCTTCTCTTTGTTAGATAAATTTAGTCCATAAAAATATGATTGGGTTATGTTGAAACATGTGTGCAAAACATGGAATCATATTTTTTTAGACATGGTTTAGAGAAGGGTGAAGCCTCCTTTTGGTGGTCTAACGCCCCCAAAGGAGGCCATTTTTCATAAATGATTTTTTTCTGGCTATATTTAGATAGATTATGATTATTACCCTTCTAATGGTTGCACTATCTATTAGTTCAATCTTATAAGAAACGAGTGTGGTTTTTCATGTGTTCATATCATTGACATAGGTTGTATGTCATTAGGATTGTATGGGAACCAATGACTTTGTCTTGTAAACAATGTTTCTACGCTTTTTTGGTTGCTTGAAGAGATAGACAATTTTGAATTTGGTGCAAACTACATATAACATGTAACTTTGCATGACATTCTTCACTAACAAGGATAATAACATGATTAACTGTTAGCTTTTATGTGATGTAGCAATGACGTAGTGATGCAAGCGTAGAGCTTGCCATACCCAGGATCATTAACCCACACTTACCTTCATTGCTTAGTTAACACGCGCATAAACACATTTCTTTAAAAGAAACCAATCTAGCTCTAGCTTTATCTCGTCTTTAACCTTTAAATAAAATATGGCACCATACATACACCATGTATCGGCTTACCAGGCCTCTGTCATACAGTTCCAGTCATTTCACAATATTCGCATAAAATCTTCCATATCAACAAACAATGTCATATGTATATATTTGCTGGACTCAGTCACAAGTGCGCCTTACCTTCAATCTCTGAAATTGACAAGGCTCGTATAGCTATCTATTAAAATTCTATTTCATTTCCTTTCAAACATTCTCTACCCAATCCTGGCGGTGGCTTTGCTTGAAGTCAAAACGAAACGTTATTCAATCGATTGATAAACAGCTGTTCAAACCCCGGACTTTAAACATCAGTTTCAAACTTCGGACTTTGTACGCAGCACACTGGTTATATATGTCACATAGGCGCTGGTCACACGCAAAGTTATCATGCAAAACCTTGTATCTCCGCCTCGGTTGATGTATAATCTATCACAACTTCTCAACCGGTAATCTTTTCCCTTCATTCAATAGAATCGACAGAATAAAAATACCAGTTCTACTGTATTCTCATGCTCCATTCTAATGCAGCCGCTGGTTATAGCCGGCCTTGCTCAGGCTCGTATGGATATATGTCGGTCCTTATGAACGTAAGTCGCATCGGCGCACATATGCTTCTGCTCCTGTACATATATATAAATTGCTTTGCCTACGCCTATACAATTACATGCGTTCAAACACACAGATATAACTGACAAATTTCAAAGGTTATTAACATAGATATAAACCTCCACTGACGGCCTCCTCCCGACTGTTCTCGTCCTTAATTTGATACGACCGGTAGTTCAACCCATGACGGGTCTGGTGATACGCCCATGCAGGAATTTATATTAGCTCGCTCTTCAAATTAGCCCCGTTACAATAAAACCTCCTTCTAATTGCCGACTTTGCAAACCGGGCATCCAACGGCTTCCTGAAGTTCTTTCACCATGAATGTAATATAGAACTCCGCCCTTTTCGCTGTTACATCCGACTCATATATGTAAACCTCAACTGTTCAAACACTCCTCTTCATCTTCACTTTTCTGGCACGCTTCTTCACTGTCTATTATCGATCGGCAATACTTCTTTGACAAATAACTCTGAGTCTACAATTCTGATGTGCTTTGCTGTAACGATATTGCTTTTTCAAGTGAAATTAAGAGATCACAGCAACATTTATTCCCCAACTACAGAGAATTAACTGTTACAGTCGACTTGTAGATACTGTGAGCGGATTTTGTGGATACAAATATATGAATTTATAGAGCCAAGGGCTCCATACAGAGCGAACCAAAGTCATTACGTCTCCAATGCCATCCATACGTATTAATCCTTCAAAAATCTGGAATTCACATCTTTAAACAAAAAAACTGTAATTCTATTTTTTTCAACCAGCGTATCAACAGTTAATAATTACCATTAATTGCGTGTTGGAAAAGACACGAGATCCGTCATATTACAATCTAAACCCTGTCCGCCACAGAGTTGACATGTATATCAAAGGAAATTCCATAACAAAGGCGCACCGAGGAGATTAGAACCACTGCATAACTGTAACTCAAAGCAGTTTACCACACTATACAAGGGCAGCGGATATCATTATGAATACACATCAGTTCTGCCTTAAATAAGGCTACTCACTAAATCAATAATATAAATATACCTCTCAAACATTATTCACATAAACAAAAGGAGTCTGCTTACAACTTATCTTTGGCCAGATATTCTATGCTGATGACCTTTTACAACTGCCGAAAGCTCTCAAGGAAACCTCACGCTCACCTCTCCTTTTTTCATGCCTTTGAGGCTCATAAATTTATACAGATTAAATTTAATCAATTTAGGTTAAAATCCCCTTAATTACTCAACAAAATCCTCAAATATCTCAACACCCCTACAATCAAGATTTTATCCCTAAAACTCTTGAAACTAAATCTAATCTTAGGCTTATAATTGATTCTGAAATATTTCAAGGCTAATTTCTCTCTTGTTGTCCAGTTATTTGGAAACATTACAAATGCTCACAAATCTCATAAATATTTACATAAAATTAACAATTTCTCAAAAACATGAGACCCCTAGGTTTAATAAAAATACAAGGTATTTTCCCAAGCTAATGCTCCTGCATCACGTAGTATGGCCTTAACTTGAAGTAGTAACCACCTATAGTTGTCAATATATGACAACCATGCTCACCATAATCTCATTATGTATCAATGACTATTTTTAATAAATATAAGCACTAAGCCAATATTTGACTTCAAATTTAGTGGAATTGAAAAACTATTGTATAAATTCTTGGTATATATATAAAATACCTTGACATTTTGACACATGGACTTGTGTTCTTTGACACGGTGACCTACCCTATGTGACCTTGTAATTATGCTTCAAAACGATGAGTGTGTAATGATGTAATGACATCTTGATGACTAAACTCTTGTTGACATCCTTGTGACTCTCCTAGGAAAACCAGTGACATAACCTTAAAGCATTAACATGACCTTTGTATTAGCAATATTGATGATTTTAATAGTAAATTGACAATGAACTGATGTTTGATGTGAAAGTGACATTACTTATATGGCCTTGCAGAACAATGAGATCAATTTAACACATATAACATTGACCTGACTAAGTATTATTGAGGTTATTAGGAAAATTGATACTTTGATGTTAGATAGCCTTTTTAGGGTTGTAGTGAACTTGTGCGAATGTGATCTCTTATGTGATATGATAGTAAGTATTGGCCTAATGATGAATTAGAATTTGCCCTAATTATCTCTTGATAAGAGTGATAACATCTAGACAATGAATACCTTAAGCATGATAAATAGTTTTGGATAGTATTTGATATGGAAATACAGTGGAAAATATAACTTTGACTTATAGTGATGAGATCAGTACCTAAGCACTCTTAGCAATAACTCTATTGTTTATCTATGGCATATATAGAACTGTGTGATTGACACTTTGACATACTTGGTAGAGTTGGTTTGCGACTATATTGACGGTAGATGTTAGATGGCAATGAGTCCTTAAATGTAATTGATTCTTGGCTATAGTGTTAGTGATATAATGGCTAATATTGACAACAATACTTGACATATAAACTCGATTTGATTGACTTTACACCTAGACATGGCAGTTGACTTGACACTGAGACATATGCATTAATGGTCTATATTGTTTGTAAGTCCTTATGTGATGTGACAATGACATGTTTCTTTATGTTGACCTATTAGACTTGATCTTATTCTTCACATAGATTAAAATACTTAGTGATTTGACACATAGACATATTGACATGACTCTTGATAGTGATAACATCATTTGTTGTACAAATTATTGACATGAAGACATATAGAACTATATGATAAATGATTAGTAACAATGAAAATACAAATTGTTAGCTCTCCATGTGCAAAGCTTGAGAGAATTGGTAGCAGATCATATGGATGACCTGAGCCATATTGGAGTATGCCATTATATGATGTTTGGGTTTAGAATTTGTAGCATTATAGGTAATTTAAGTAAGTTATGTGATTTCTTGCATATAATATTTGGTGTTTATTCATTCATTTGCAGCGTAGTGCAATGATGTGTGGTTGGTAGCTAGTTTGTAAGTTCATGAATGCTAATATATTCATGAGTAGTTGAGCAGTGACAGTGATGTGCAGTTGAGCAGTCATAATGATCATTGATAACAAGTTGTATAATGGTCAACTTTTGTAGTGGTTAGTTGACATGGCAATGTTAACAGTGAGGCTATGATGAGCGACTTTGAGCAGTGAATAGTTTGGAGATTATTGTGCAGTTTGGTAAGTGGCTACCACAGCTTGACATCTTCTTTACAACATTCTTCTATTGATTCAGAGAATAGGGGGATCCATCATGAAAGTTATGAAATGTGGTTCGCCTGTTGATTAGAGTGGTAGGGTGGTGCAAGGCATGTGATTGGAATCACCTTTAGGTTGTGACCTAAGAAAGCTTTAGGGTGATAGGGTGGTGCTATGAGAAGTTGTAGCCTGCACTCGGTGCTTTTGCATCCTTTAAACTGTGGTTGAAAAATTACGGGGAATGAAGCATCCTTGCGACAACAATTGGTAAATAGAGTGTTGGAGCAATCATTAGGTTGTGGCCTCACTCACAGGGCATTGGGGCGTCCTTCCACTTGCAACAAGTTTTAGAGAGTAGTGGAATCCTATAGCTTGTAGCCTGTGAATTAGGGGGTTGACACCTCCCTCATTTATAGTTGACATATTGATGTAATTATTTTCTTTAAGAAAAGGAAGAAGACAATTACTAAGAAGTATTCAATGGTTTTTGACCTGGGGGGGGTGTTCTTCTCCTAAAATATTTATGTCTAATGTTTTATCTTTTTGCATTGTTGTACAATGTTGTGTACTTATGATTATTGTTTATAATTATCTGAATAACAAAAATAAAAATAATTGAAGATTAATTAACACTCTGAAAAGGATTAAAAAATGCTAATTTCTAATAAATATTGATTCAACCCCCTCTCGGTATTTCCAATAATTGGAACTAGAGCATGTTCCTTTAGTATCATCTTAAAAGATGGAAGTCAGATCTCATAATACAAAGATGGGAAAATCAAAGAATAAATCCACCAAACATTCAAAGTATGTTTTGGGTACTACAACAGTCTCCAAATATGAAGAAAATTAGTATTGTACACCAACTCTCGAATTTGATCAAGATAATTATTGGATATGGGAATCTAGAATGCTAGTCCACTTGCAATCTCATGATGTATGGAAATATGTTGTTTTTGTAGACACATCTACCAACGAAGCTAAAAGATACAATATGAAATCCTGAATGTCATTTTTAATGCTCTGCTAGATCCCGTAAAAGAAAAACTTGGTCAAATGCTCAACAACCAAAATTCTCTGGGAAAGGCTCCATAATATATAATCAAAGAAGCATTCATATCAAGATGTAAATGTTGATAATCATGTGGATCTTGTTATTAAGGAATTAAACAAGGATTCTCCTAAAAACGAAGTTCAAGAAATCAATGAATTCAAATTTCAAAATGAAGTTATCAAAGTTATAAAGGAACTCAAGAGTGAAAATGAAAGGGCTAAATTTCTGGAAGAAGAACTTAAGATAGCGAAAGGAATTTTCGAAAGACTTAATGACAAGAATGAATGATCTAACGAAATTATCAATAGTCTTCCAACTAAATTAGAAAAGGTCGGAAAATTTGAAGAGTTAAAGAATCATACACTCAAAAAAGATGCTCGATTGAACCTCCAAGTGCGGGAAGCCAAAGAAAAAGAGAAAGATTTGGCAAGTCAACAAACATAATTTGATAAATGGTACATATATAAAGTTGATAGAAAGAAAAATGATTTGGATATAACTATTATAGAAATAGATATGCTTAGGAAAGAAAATGAAAAACAGAAAGAACAAATATAGGTCCTCAACAAAGAAGCAGAAAAGGTAATACCCTCCTAAAGCTAAAAATAGAAGAAGTAGAAAGAAGAAGACAAATATTGAAACTATGGTTTCAAGAAGACCTTTCTCAAAAGAAAGAATAACTTGACGCAACCCTTAATGAATTTAAAAAGTTAAAGGAATGGCAAAAAGAACCACTACAAGCTATGGACAGGACATATAAAGAATTGAAAAAAAAGAGTAGGTAAGGATCCATTTGATGAAGGTACAACCTCCACATGTTCGCAAAGTGAGATTGAGAAGACTGCTCAAAGTATTGCACCAAAGAAGAATGTTTCAACTCCAAAGAATGATGCCAAAGTAGTCAATGAGAAAGGATAATAAAATACTATGACACCACCCCCAAAAAATAATGAGTACATAAATTTATACAGGTATGTCCATCCATTTAATGGTTATTGTTTTTATAGACTAACTTCGGATATATGGCTAGGGATTGTAAAGTTGTTGATAGGTACAGTGATCAAATACCACTGCCTTTGAATGAATCATCTAGGAACACATGTTCGGTTGATGGTTATTTATTTCTATGTACTAACTATGGACATATGGCTAGGGATTGTGAACGATTCGAAAAGTTCCATTACCATCTGCAAAGCATCGAGTGTTTCAAATTCCATAACTATGGGCATATAGCTCGCAATTTTAGATATCATATGGAATCACCTATGGACAACATTGGATGCTTCAAGTGTCATAACTATGGACACATGGCTCGAGATTGTAGGAACAAGAAGGTATGGAGATGGAAAACAGGTACAGGAAGATAAAGTAGATAAGAAGGTTTTAGTAGCTATGCTTAAGGCTTTGTAAAAGTAAAAGGTCATGAATAACCAATAGATGCATTAAATTATTATAGGAGTCAAGATGGGCCATTACGTGACACATTATTTTGAAATATATAACTCATCAAATACTTGAATTATGAAGAGGGGAGTCTATGCAACAATGTGTGGCACAGGTTGTTGAAAATGCAACAAGAAAATATTAGTTTGACTTTGCCTTGGTTAAACTAGAGAAAAATCAAATTCCTATTTCATCAGAAATCTTGGAGGTAGTTAACTAAGGTGGCATGGCACTTGTCACTCAACTAAATCAGTTAGTTCGAGTTGGGGAAGCTTGAGTTCAATTCAGTATTATTGATTAATAATTTGGAGCAATCTATTTAAGTTAATTTGAGTCATTTTAGTTAAGCTAGTTCTATCTGTCAGAAGAACTAGTGGAGGTCAAGTTGTGGAAGTGGAACTTCAACCACACTTACTGATCAATTAGCCCAAAATAATTGTTGCATGCAGATAATTTGAGTTACCTAATTGAGATGAAGATTCCAAGGTAGTGTACTATCCGTTGAATACTATTCCCATGTGTACAGGTGGTGCATGCAATCAGAGGAAGGACATAGAGGAATTGCATAATTCAATAGAGGAAATTTCCTAAATAATAGGGGCTAATTTCCTTAAGGAATAGCCAAAGAAAATAAGAGCTTGGACGACTTGAAAATTGGCTAAGTGTTGGCCAGATTCAGTCAGTCAGGTAGAGGGATAGACTATACACTTGTAGGGTGTGCTCAGACTTGAACAAGCATATGTATTTCACCTCCATTCTTTGATTAATGCAATACAGATAGGAAGGGGTTTTGAGCAGTTTGTTTCTCCTAGATAAATATCTGTGCATGTGTGATGTTTCCTTTTCATGTCTATGATTTGTGTTCTAGATGGTGGATTAACTTTCGTAGATGAGTAAAGTAGCTTCGATTCTTATGATTTAGTAAATTTTATTAGTAGCTTTGAATCTACACATTAATTTCTACATGGTATCAAAGAAAGTTTCATAGTAGAGTGGAGATTTTGAAGCTTTTATTGTAGGATGATTGGATTTGGAAGATAAATTCTTCATATCTAGAAGGATGGATTTCTATGGACTAATCCTCGATTATGCCCTTGAGGGGAGCTTGGATTTTGATGCTTGGAAGGACCACATGGAGGCAGTGCTGGAAGATAATGGATTGGGGGAATTCATTGATAATGATATACCAAAACTAGTAGCAGCTGATGCTCAAGATCTAGTAGAATGGAGAAAGTGTGTAGCCAAGGTGAGGAGAATCATATTGGAGGGAGTATGAGACCATATTCTCTCAAATATACATAGGAAAGAGACTTCTTATGCAATGTGGCAAGCATTGAGAGATATTTTCCAGAATAGCAATGACCATAGGAAGTTGGCGCTCAAGGTTAAAATTCGAACTATCAAGATGCAGAAGAAAAAAACTATTCCACAATACCTGAGTAGGTTCACACAATGTTGTGATGAACTTGGTAAAGTTGGTGTTAGTGTTGTAGAGGATGATTTGGTAAGTGTAGCCCTTCTAGGCCTTCCTAAGAGCTCACACAACTACCAAGATTTGGTGAATGGGAGGGAGAAACTACCAAATTGGGAATGCTTATGGTTTGATTTGGTATAGGAGGAAATGTGGTGGCATACTAGAGAGATAGGACCTTATAAAAGGGTGAGGACGAAGAAAAATGTGCCTTTTCTAGAAAGGAAAAGAAGGGGAAAGGGAAGAAATCCTAATCTAAAGCAGAAACTAGTGAAGGGGGAAACAAGAAAGACTTGTCCAAAATCAAGTGCTCTCACTATCATGAATTTGGTCACTATTCCACGAAGTGTCCACATAAGAAGACGATGAAGAAAATCTCAGGAGGAGAAGCACCTCGAGAGGAGAAGACTAGTTAAAATTTTATATTTCAGCTCTCATGGAGCACCTCTGTTCATCAAATGGTTAGCTTATAGGAAGCCCTTATGTTGGTCTATAAAAAGAGACCTTACCTTACCTCAACGTATTAAACTGTGCATGAATTATTCTTATGATTACCGTTTGAAATTTTTGAATCCTTGAGGAAGAAAATGAAGGAATTATAGTGGGCTGGTATTTGGTTTATTTTTTTCTTTTATGATTTCAACTTGGGACTTTTTTGGCTTGCAAGTTAAGGCTAGGTCATATGCCTCATCTCTAAGGTTTTATCTATTTCATTGTCATCATCCCAACCTTAAGCCATTATAGGACCTTAGTCCTCTATCTAGTAAGTATTCTAAGCATAAAACAAAGTTTTTTTTTATTGTGTTTTCTTGGCTATAGGTTTGTCATGATTACCAAATTATAGACCTTTTTCTTGTGACTCTTAGCATCTTCATTAGGGCACTCTACCAAGGTCGTAGACATATGCATTAGGATAAATTTTATCTGAAGCTTGAAGGGTTGGATCTCTGCATAAATAATTTAGAACAACTAGTCCTAATTCTCAACGTCAAAAATAACTAGGAAGGTAAAACATTTATAGCCTAAACTCATGGTTCCAAGTAGAATTTGTCTTGGGTACAAATAATAGTAAAGAATACATACCTATAGCTTTGTATGCCATTATTTATTAACAAGGAAAATAAAATGATTGACTGTTAGCTTTTATGTCATGCAACAGTGACATAGTATGACCTTAACTTGAATCAGTGATTAGCTATAGTTGTTAATATATGACAACAAGTCTCATTGTAATCTCCTTGTGTATTAGTGAGTATTTTCAAGAAATATATGCATTAAACCAATCATTGACTTCAATTTTTAGTGGAATTGAAAATACATTATATAAATTCCTGGTATATATATATATGTATATGTATAAGACCCTTGACATTTTGATACATGCACTTGATTTCTTTGACACAGTGACATACCCTACATGACCTTGTCATTTTGTTGCAAAACAATGAGACTATAATCATGTAATGACCTCTTGATGACTAAATTCTTGCTGACATCTTTTTGATTGTTCTAGGAAAATCAGTGACATAACCTTAAAGCACTAACATGACCTTTGTGTCAATAGTATTGATGTTATTAGTAATAAATTAGCAATGAACTGATGTATGATGTGAAAATAGCATTACTAATATGACCTTGCAGAATAATGACATTAATTTGACACATATAATAAAGACTTGACAAGTATTATTGAGGTTTCTAGGACAGTTGATACTTTGATATTAGATATCATTTTTAGGGCTATAGTGAACTTATGTGACTATGATCTCTTATGTGATATGATAGTAAGTATGGACCTGCTCATGAATTAAACAAATTGCATTCTTGTAAAAAAAATAGTTTTTTTATAAATAACATTATTTCAACTAACATTGTTTGGAAAGCAACATTACCAAAAATATATATATAACCATTTTTATGACAAATTTCAAACGTCAAATGTGATATTGCACGTTCAATCGAATTACCATTAATTTTTTATAATTTTAGTGATTCTCAAGTTGACATTATTTTTTTATTTTGTTCACTTCATCATGGTCTTACATCTAGAAATCTCCTTGCTTACAACTAGGCTAGTTGGTTCATACTCATCCATTGCCAACTCTTTTTTTGAGGACCGAAGCCGGGTTTCCGGCCTGCTGGAGGGTTTGGTTCTTCTCATCTGCTCCATTACGAGATTAAGAACTGTAAATGTGTTAGAAAACCTGCACAGATGAATCTAGCTAGCAAAGGTTGAACACACAGCTTTGCAAAGCAAAAACATTAAAGGAAAATCGAAAGAAGAAAAGAATGATTCATTAGAAAATATGTTACAATGCTCATTATAT
>APFE031344770.1:0-28828 GCA_000404065.3 Pinus taeda | reverse complement strand
GATACAAATGAAAATACCTCCTTTCTATATATAGGAGTCTAAGGGGTCATAACATAATCAGAGCCGACATAACAATAATAATGTAAGGGCACAATAATAACAATAGGGGCTTCTATGGGGCACCATAGTAACAATATGGGCACTACATGGGTACATCAATATAATAAGTGGGTTGTACTAATAACAATAAGGGGTTACACTAGTAGTATAGGGGCCTAACAGGGAGTGTTGATTTCTGTAGCATCGGATGTTGTCTAGCCTCAGGATTTTGTAGAGAGGCTAAGACACATGCATTCTCCAATACCCAGAAATAGTTTGGGAAAATTCCACCTAGAGATGGCTTAATTAAAATAATTAATTATTTTAATGTATTCCTAAGTCTAAATATAGGAAATGTTATTAATTAAAGGGTATTAATTAAATATGGTGTGAACCTTCTAGAAGAAGATGAGGATTAATTCCCAATTAATCTTAGCCTTTGATTATGTTTTAGTCTTGGTTGTTGGCGCTCCAATGAGAAATTATAAGAAGGAGCTTGATGGGCACTTGGAGAACACATCGAGATGGTGAGATCAAGAGATTGAATTTCTCAAGAGTAGTAGCCCTGAGTTGTCAGAGAGAGACCAAGTGATATTCTTATAGTCAGGGGAAGGGATAGTAGACCAGAGGAGAGTTTTCTAGATCCATAGAGTGCAAGGTATAGAAGGCATAGAGAGGTTTAGAGAGGTAGCACAGTGCCACGCAGAGGCAGCACGGCGCTTCATAGGGAGTCTGCAATTTTTCTGGAGAGTTGAGATCTAGTGCCAGAAGTCGGGGTGTGAGATTGGAGGGCTAGAGAGTCAAATTTCTAGAGGAAAATCAACCAGTGATATGGGTGATGCAGAGGCTATGCAGAGGCAACGTGGGGTTGGTCATCTAAATCCTGGATCAGATTTGGATCACCAATGACAGTGTGAGATTTTTTCCACTACCTCTTTGCCAGTTTATTCTATGTATCAGATTGTCATTTGGGCATCTAGATATTTGTACTTAGAGTACACTGCATAATAATAAAACCCTTAGTTGTTGCATTTATTTTCCCAAGTTGGGTTTTCCCGAGGATGTTTTTCCAAAAATAATGGTGTATTTGTGTGTGTGTTTATTCCTCTCTTGTGTAGTATTTAGTTTATACAATATTTATTTTGTGTAGGTTGCAGTGTAAGTATTTCAATATGTGTAGTAGAAAACTGCAAGTAATTTGTTAAAAGTAATTTAACAAATAGGATAAATATCATCAGTTTGTTGCAATATGAATGGGTCACCGATTTTTGACACTTGTCCAATACCTTAGGCCAATCCCTTAGTAATGTCGATAGTATTCTTTGGTAGGATCAAATAATCATTGTCACGCACATTACTATGGGCCAATACCATGGTAAAGACCCCTGGTATTGACAATACCATGGTGCAGAAACCATACATGACTTTTCTTCACCATACTCGTGTATGTACATGGACTTTACTAATAAGACCCGCATATACTTTCCAAACTCCACCTTTATCATTCCTTTGTCTCTGAACTGATATTCATTTGTCTATCTCACCTATAACATCTACATAATCATCATGTTGACATATTTATCAATTAGTTTTCCATCAAGGACAACACATTAGTCATAATTCCAACAGTCTCCCCCTTTGGACTTGATGGCAACCACTTTGGTATTTGGTCACCACTACCTATAGATACTTGTAAACACATATGTAGACATACCAAGCTTCCCTCCAAGCATTATTATCCAAACACCAAGCTACTCTCCCCCTTTGAGATCAAGGGAAAAGGGGTTGACCAATGCTAAATGAAGACTTCTTTCTCCCTTTGTATAGAGGATCATTGTAGGTATGATCTGTTGAATATGAACACTGACCATACTCCCCCTGAACATATGTTGAATCTTCTGGAAGATTTTCAATGAATTACATGACTCTATGACTCAACCAAATATGACCTTTCCTATCACCAAGGACTCATGCTTACATCAATCACCCAACACAATGGGTTTACATATTTGGCTCAATATTACATCAAATGCCCAAAATAATAGGATTACATACATAATTGACTAGTCCCTAATAGTCCAAACATGACTAAGTATTACAATTATTACATCATGACCTTTACATCAAGAGAAAAATATGACATTTATGACCAAAATCAAAGACCTTAATAGTGAGGTAACAAGACCATAAGAGTCTTCAACAATCATCATATACCATATAGGATCCCGCATCATCATCATGTATCACCAACATATAGGAGAACCAAGGACATCAACATAGCAACTTTTTCATATGTAACTCAAGAAAAATAAGCATTATGCAACTTAAGTCATCATAAATAAACATAACATAATTAGCTTCTTAAGCAACATATAGTCATCATCCAAAACTTCAACAACAAATGTATCATCAGTAACATCACTATGTAACAAGGAATTCTCAAGAAACCATAACTCCAACAATGCACTTCTATAAATATAGCGAATTCTCCCCCTGAACCTGTGCCAACTATTCATTGTCAGGTCTGATCACATCCAATTCATCAAATAATAAATTCAAAATAGCAATAGCAACTCATAACCATCATAAGCCAATATCACTCCTACGTAGCATATGAATATCAACATATTGTAACCAATCAACACCAGAACCAAAGGCTCAAAGAACAACTGACTGAAATATACCAGAACCTCTCCATGAGACTATCCCACTATTTTTTCATATTAGATAACCATACACTATTTTCTAGAACCAAAATCATGTATACGCAACTATCCTCCATCAGATCTGCATACAGAAAGTAAATCGTAATAAATTTACAATCCCAGCTCCCCCTAAACATGAAAGACATGTTAGAATAATTAATAAGGTGATGAAGCAGAGACCACTCCTAGTTTATCATTTAGATATTCAAAGGAATCAAGTGGAAGTGGCTTTGTAAATATATCTACAAGTTGTTCCTTTGAGGGAACATATTCCAGCTTTTCTTTTTGTTCAATCACTTGTTCTCTCAAAAAGTGATATTTGATTGGAATGTGCTTGGTTTTCTAATGCATGACAAGATTTTTAGAAATACTTGTGGCACTAGTATTATCACACATAATAGGTATAGGATGAGGACAAGTGATTTAAATGTCTTGCAATTTTTGTTTCTGAGTGCAGCAAGATGCAGTGGCAACATACTCTACCTCAGTAGTAGATAAAGCAATGGACCTTTATTCTTTGTTGAACCATGATAGCAAGTGAGGTCCCAAATAAATTGCTTCTTCACTAATACTCTTTTGATCATCAATATTACATGCCCAATCTATGTTTGTGTAAGAATGAAGTGAAAAATCTGCATCTTTGGGATACCATAGACCAAAATCTTGAGTTCCTTGTAAATACTTGAATATTCTCCTAACTTCATGGAGATGGGTTTCTCTAGAATTTGCTTGAAATCATACAACAATCCTAACTACATGCATAATATCTGGTCTTGTTCCTATAAGGTAGAGTAAGCTTCTAATCATGGACATGTATTCCACTTGATTAACTGAAGGAGAATAATAATTTTGACTAAGATTACATCATGTTACCATTGGTGTGCATACAAGCTTGCAATCTTCCATTCCATATTTCTTCAAAATATGCTTGAGATACTTGGTTGGTGAGAGAAAGATACCATTCTTTGTTTGTTGAACTTGAAGACCAAGAGATTATGTTAGTTCACCAAGTAGAGACATCTCAAATTATTTCTACATAACTGAAGAAAATCTTGACTCATAGTTTCTACATTACTTCCAAATATGATTTCATCTACATAAACAACAGCTATTAAAAGTTTATCTATATCAAATTTTATATATAGGTTGTTGTATGTAGACACCTTTTTGAAACCTTGATTTTGAAGATACTTGTCAAAATGCAAATAACATGCACGAGGAGCTTGTTTTAATCCATACAAATCCTTTTTAAGCTTGCAAACAATATTTTTATCATTGCCTAGAATAAATCCTTAAGGATTTTCAATATAAACTTGTTCTTCTAGATCCCCATTTAAAAATGAATATTTAACATCTATTTGAAATACTTTGAAGTTATGAAAACTTGAAAGTGCAAGAAACATTCTTATGGCTTCAAGTCTAGCTATAGGTGAAAATGTTTCAAAGTATATTCCTTCCTACTAAGCATAGACTTTACAAACAAGTCTGTCTTTGTTTCTAATTACTTCTCCATTTTCATTAATTAGTTTGTTTTTGAACACCCATTTTGTCCCAATTATATTTTTTTCATGAGGTGTTGGTACTAACTCCCATGTACTATTCTTTCCATTTAATCAAGTTCTTCATCCATTTCCTTAAACAAAAATTCATCTTTGCTTGTTTGATTTACATTTTGAGTTTTAATTGTGGATAGTAGTGCTAGGTAACTAGAAGTTCCAACAAGAGTTCTTCTAGTTTGTACTCCAACTTCCTTTTCACCTAGAATTCAAGGTTCTAGGTGATTTTTCTGAACATACCTTGAAGGAGTGTTTTCTAATTCTTTTGTTCTTTCAATTCCTTCTTCTAGTGCTTCATTAATTCCTTCTCCTACAATAATTTTGGCTTGTTGTAGGAACAAGTTCGATTTGATCAATTTCTTCATCCATTCCTTAACCCAACATTCACCTTTGCTTACCTAATTTACATTTTGAGGTTTAAATTTGGATAATAGGGCTAGGTAACTGGAAGTTCCAATAAGAGTTCTTCTAGTTTGTACTTTAGCTTCCTTTTCACCTAGAATTCAAGATTCTGGATGATTTTTCTGAACATATCTTGAAGGATTCTTTTTTGATTCTTTTGTGTTTTTAATTCCTTCTTCTGGTGCCTCATTAATTCCTTCTCCCACAATAATTTGGCTTGTTAGAGGAACAAGTTCGTCATCTATTGGTGCTTCCTTTTTGGTACCTTTGGATGCTTCATCAATTACGACGTCAATGCATTCAAAAATCTTTTGAAGCCTTTTATTATAGCACTTATATCATTTTCTTCTAGAGGAGTATCCAAGGAGAATTCCTTCACTAGCTCTAGATTCAAAATTTCCAAGAGTATCATCATTATTCTTTATGTAACATTTTCTTCAAAAAACTCTAAAATGTTTGACAATTGGAGGCTTACAAAACCATAGTTCATAAGGGGTTTTATCATTGTTTACCTAAATATGATCTTTGTTGAAGATATTCACGATTGTATGCACTGCTTCCCCCCATAAAGTATGAGGCGCTCCAGATTCATCAAGCATGTCATGTGCCATTTGTTGGATTGTTTTGTTGATTCTTTCTACCACTCCATTTTGTTGAGGAGTTTTAGCTATAGAAAAATTCCTCTTGATGCCATGTTGTTCACAAAATTTGAAAAAATCATCTGATATAAACTCTCCTCTATCACATCTAAGACATTTTATTTTTAAATATAACTCATTTTCTACTAGAGCTTTGAAGACTTAAAATTTATCAAAGGCTTCATCTTTATGTTTCAATAAGCCAATCCAACATATTCTAGTATAATCATCAATGAATAATAAAAATTATTGTTCACCTTGAGGATAATTCCCTCTCATAAGACCACACAAATCAGTATGAATAAGTTCAAGTGGCTTACTTGAAGTACCTTATTTAGCATTAAACTAAACTTTGGTTTGCTTACTGAATTGACGTGATTTCCATATATTGTTTTTTGGTAGAGAGATGTTAGGCAAGTCACGTACTACTCCCATTCTGGTTGACTTGTGTAATTATTGAAGCTTATATGTCCCAATATTTTGTGCCAAATCCAACTTTCTTCTAATTTTCTCAAGTAACAATGCTTTGCGCCACCTTCCAAGACATAGATGTTACCTGGAGTTATTGTTTCTTTTATTATGATCTTACCTGTATCGAGATTTCGTAACACACAATTCTTTAATCTGAAAACAACCTCATGCCCTTGGTCACACATTTTACTAGCACTCAACAAGTTATGTCTTAACCCATCAACAAACAAAACATTTCCATCTTTAACCGTATCCTTTAGTGAAACAATTAACTTCCCTTTGATAGAAGCAGGTGAGTTATTTCCAAAGGTTACATTCTTTTATTTCTTTATTTCATTAAAGGACATAAACTTATATTCATCACATTTCATATTCTTTGAGCATCCAATGTCAATTTACCACAAATTTTCTTCATCTCCTACATACAAAGCTAAACCACAATTTTCAAATTCTATGGTTTTATTTTTCCATGCCTTGGATGTTGTTGCCTTTTGTTCATTTCGAAGAGTTGATCTCATTTTGCTTCTTCATTCAGTCTCTATGCCCAAATTTATTGCAAAAGGAACATTATGTTTCATCATGGAGAGGTGAGAAATTATTGTAAGAGTATTTCTTTAACCCAATCTCATTCTTTTGTTTTCTTGCTTCTCTAGACATGATAGTTTTATAAGTGACACACTAAGCAACCTTATGACCAAAATTATGACAAGTGAAGCATTGACCATTGAAGTAGAAGTTCATGGGAGTATAGTATATTTTTGTGTAGTTCCCCTTTTGATTGTGGTAAGGATATTTTACCTGAGAGACATTTGATTCCTTATTCCTTTGCTGAGATCTGGAATTTTTTTGAGTGCTTCTCTTTACTACATTGAGATATCTTCTTGTACTTGTTTTAGAAGATTGTACAGTCTTTGATGATTCTCCATTGTGTCCAAGACTTGTTTTTATTATAGGAGATTGTTGTACTTTGATGATTTCTTCTAGGGTCTCAGATCCTTTAGAAAATCTAAGGTTTAGACATTTTGTTTTCTCAAGTTCCTTTCTTAGACTTACTATTTCTAGTTTTAAATTTTCATTATGTCTCTCCTTTTCTATAATTTGTTTCTTCATTGCTTCTTATGCTAATTTAGCTTCTTCTAGATGAATTTTAAGCTGAGTTATTTCTTTAATGAATTATATTTTTCTTTTAGGGAATCCATAATCAATACATTTATATTCAAATGCCATAAGTAATTGATATTCTTGATCAAACTCACCTTCTTCACTGTTTGAAATACCATCACTATCTTTATCTATATAGAAACTTTTCTTGTTTTCAAACCTTTATAAGGGTTTTTAGAGGCATAATGACCAAATCTTTTGCAAGAAAAGATTTAAAAGGAAAGTTACCTCTAAATCTTCTAGTTTCTACTTATATTTTCTTTACGAAGTTCGTCTCTTCTTCATCTAATACGTAACTTGATTCCTTAAGCTACTCCTTTTATTTTCCTTTGGAAGTAGATTTTAATGCTACTTCTCTGATATCTGAGGGACCCCCTTTTCTCATTTCATAAGTTTTTAATATCCCATGAAGTTGTTCAACAGTAAGCTTCTTCAAAGTTGTTCAATAGTAAGGTTCTTCAAACCCTGTATTTCTTCAATGGCAAATAATTTCGAATTGAATTTGGGGTTAGGTATCTTGGGGTTTTCTCAACAAGCATCAAATATTTTACTTCATTGCCAATATTTCTCATTGAATTAATGATCTCATCTACCCTAAGAAAGAAACTTGCAATAATTTCATCATTATGCATTATGAGAGTTTCATATTGAATTCTAAATTTTTTAAGTTTGGCACTCTTTACCTTAGTGTCACATTCATAACTTTGGATTATCTTTTCCCACATAGCCTTTGCGGTATTTAGTTGCATGACCTTCACAAATTATGATTTTTTCAAGCTTCCCAACAAAGCGTTGACAACCTTTGCATTGGTCTCATATTTTTTCTTTTATGCTTCATCTATGGGAATGGAGGATGGATATTGATAGCCTCCTTCAATGATTTCCCAAACATCAGCTCCAAGAGACTGTAGATAAACTCTTTTTCTAACTTTCCAGAAAACCAAGGTGGCCTGATAGATGCTACTCCCTCTTGATTTCTCATCTTGATGAATCTTCCTTCAAGTGATCAAGATTCTTCTGAAGAACTTGCTCTAATACCAATTGTTAGGAAAAATATTGATGGGGGGAAGGGAGGGTGAATCATTATTTTACACACTTTAATTTCAATTGTTTATTCTTATTTTTATATGAGATCATTGTAAAGTAAACTAGTGTATGTACGGGATTGTTACTGCAGAAACCCACATATGTCCAGACAACATATTTGATCACCTGTGTAGTATTAATCAGTGCATTATTATTCCATTATTCATCAATTAAACAGTAATTATGAGCAATTGTGAATCAAATAAAACATTAAGACACACAACAATATGAACAATAGGATTTTTAGGTGGAAAGCCAATGTGGGAAAAAACCACCGATGTTGTCATCTATGTCTTCTTATTTTAACAGTAATCTTTTTACACTTTTATTGGCACATAATTTTACAAGTATACAGGCTCCTACCTACAAAAATATACAACCTTCTCCCATTTTCTAGCTCGTGCTGGAAGAGAGCTACAACCCCCTTTTCTCAACTCTTTGTGGATCAATTTTCAAAATATTGCAAACTGGATCCACTCCCAACAATTATGAAATCAACTAATCAAATATTGGATCATGAAATATTCTAATATATACAATGAAACTTAATCAAACTAGATTATAACAAATAGCCATTCATCAATATACCAAGTCAAACATTGTTACCCATCACAGAAACCAATCGTTGCCACTGCAAACCTTGATCAAGCATGCATCAGATCATATACGCAATTATTCTTAATCATCCCTATGTGTGTACGTGCTTCTCTTGAAGAATACCCACGTATAGATCTCAAAAATATTGATAGATGAATCTAAATCACTCTGTCACCCAAACAGATACTGAAGCCAACATAAATCACTAAACCAAACACAAATCATCACACAATAGCATCATCACTTAGTCAACTTCTAATTCATAATCAGCCCAATTAGTATTTTCAAACACATATTATTGTAAAAGACTTCATCGATAGATAGCAACAAACACAACAAAATAGATCAATCATTATCATTATCTCATACTACAAAACCCTAGTAGATGTATGTAATTCTTATAAATTACTTCTGCGTATGTACACGCTTTTCATACTTGACACCTACATGCAAATTTGTCCATACTATAGAATATATATGCCACTGGTCAGAAGAATATCTGCATATGTACGTAATCTTGCAGAGGCAAATCAATGTCCAAATCTGACATCATTTAGTCATGCTTTCACTACAACCATAGAATATGCTTTCTAGCCCTTTTTGTCTCATATTCATGTTAGAGTATCATTAACACCACTTATCACAGTCAGATATTTTCAACAAGAAAATCAAACAAGTACATGTGATACCATACTTCAGATTTTTTAGATGTGTCTTTTCCTTGCTCCTTGATGTACACTTGTTTCAAATTAAATCATTCATAGAAAACACAAAACTTTCACACTTAACAATTTTATCTCCATATCCTTATATAACTTAGGCCTTACCCAATCCCTTCGTAATGTCAACGGTATTCTTTGACGGGATCAAATATATGTTGTCGCGTGCATTAGTATGGGTCAATACTATGGTAAATACCCCTAGTATTGGAAATACGATGGTGCGGAAATTGTACGCGAATTTTCTTCACCATACCCATGTATGTATGTGGCCTTTATTCACATGACCCGCATATACTTTCCAAACTTCACCTTTATCATTCCTCTTTCTCTGAACTGATATTGTTTTATTTATCTCACCTGTAGCATCTGCATAACCATCATGTTGACATCTTTATCAAGTAGTTTTCCATCAAGGACAATGCTTTAGTCATAATGTCAATAGTCTCTTCTTATCCAACATCTTTAACCCAAAAAAAACCCATAAATTTTGTCCCTATATTCACCATAGTTTTGGACTTACCTATACTTCTGAAATTTTCGACCTTCCTACACTTTTCGCTCAACCTGCACTTCTTCTCCTACCTGTACTTTTCAGTCTGCCTACACTTCTCAACGCTCCTGCGCTTCTCGGTCTGCCTGAACTTCTCGGCTTGCCTACACTTCTCAATCAGCCTACACTTCTTGGCCTGCCTACACTTCTTAGTTTTCTTGCACTTTCGAAATTCGAATTTCTCCTATTCTTTTGAAATTTCAACTTGCCTTTATATAGGTGTTTATGCCCCTTAGTTAGGTCGATTTGTCCAGTTTCAGTCAGACTTGGTGGAGGAGGCCTAGAAGACCTAATTTACATTAAAATAATTTTCTTTCTTGACAAATAAATCCTAATAATATTTGTTTATAGTATGACATGGACAAGGACATTTGACATAAACCTTAGAAGCCTACAATGGAATCTTTGACCTATAAACAATTGACCCAAGCATGAAACTCATGCTTTAATAAGTCAATTTCGTTAATAATAAAATCTATTTTTCTTTCTTTTCACAAATACATTACATTATGATGCAAATATAATTATGATGGCTAACACTATTTACATTCTTCAACAATATAATGTGCATAACGAAAGACAACCAAGAGACAAGAGACACGATATCTAGTCAATGACAAGGGAAAAACCCCACGGGGGGGGAACCCTTTGTAATTCTTCTAATATTATATTGTCTTCAAATATTCAGCAGAGAGAGTACATCATCCAAGATTAAAATTCAAGCTTTGACTATCCAATATCAAAAAATCAATATCCAATATCCAACCAAATCAATATGCAAAGAAACTTATCCAAAAATAGATACAAGAGGGAGAGATTCAATAGAAGTCAACTCTCGTGCAAATCTATCCAAGTCAACAACTAGTCAATAGTAGCAATGTGTGCCCTAACAAGTCAACAAAATAGTCCTCAAATAGCTTGGTAAAAGGTCAATAAATTCAACCTTCTTTGTTTGTCAACTAGAAGTAAGAAAGTCAAAAACTTCACGATTAAAATTGGTCAAAACAATGATGTAGCCTGTGGTCAATGTCTTCAAAAGGTTTGTGGTAAAAATTCCCATACTTCCTTATTTTTTGTGCCAAAAAGTACAGCCTTCCCAATGAGAAATATGCCCAAAAAACTGAACCAAAATTCACCCCATAAATTCAAATTCAATGCTAGTCAAAGTTGTATTCCACTCGGTCAATAATTAATAGTCAATTGTCCTTCTTCAACTTTGTCTAGTAGCCTAAAATTCACCTCTAAAATACCCGTCAAAGGCAATCAAAACAGTTGGAAACATTCCTCCAAAATAGTCAATGTTAATGTCAACTCTTGCAATCAAAGGGAAGCAACAAATTTTCAGTGAAAGTTGGTTAAAGTGCTCAAAAATTCAGTCTACCTTCCTTTCTGAATTCGGCCTTCACAAATAGATCCAAAACCCAAAAATCCAATTCAACCCAATACCAAAAGACTCAAGTCAAACCAAATCAAAGAAGAAGACAAGTGTTGGTCAATGACCTTTCTCTCGCATATAGCTTGCATGTGTGGATAATTTTGTAGTCAAATTAGAGGTAGTGAATTACTTATAAGAAGATGTGATGAGTGATCGATGGCTTCAAATGACTCCAAGTGATGAATATATACTAGCCCTAGGAGGATAATATCTTCTTAGGTTGACTTGTACTTTTGCTCCAAAATCAGTAATGACATAAAATAATATATCTTCAAGTGCTCAAATGAATTTACTCTAGCTTTGTGGTATTCCTTTTGGGGTTGATTGGATTTCCAATGGGGAAATTACTCCTCTAGCTACTAAATTAACACTCCCTCTACATCATCAACATAGGGGGGATTTCCAACTACATCATCATGACCGCATCAGGAGGAGGCTCATTTATTCTCTACTCATCTCATGTTGAACACTCTTGAATCTAAAGAAGAAGAATTGTTACAAGGGAGCTCCATATACCACCCTGATTTTGTCACCATTAGGGAGGCTTAGCTACCACCTGGAATCATCATCATCAGGGAGCCTTAGCTACCACCTGGAACTAAAGACAATGGGCAAGATCAAACCTACCCCAAAACGTAGGGATCACACTCTACCCTATTTTTCTTGATCATCCATCTTAACCCAAAAGAGTAGATGGTAGGACAATTGCATCCACCAACTTGGGTGAGATACACCTACCGCAAGGGGTAGGGATCACAATCTATCCCAAGTCCCTCATTCCATTGGCTAGATGGAGAGTTTATCCTACAAAGTGGGTAGGATGCTAACTAGGGCATACTCTAACTAGGGAAGATTTAATTTTTCTACATCCTATCTGTCAGAGGTCTCTCAACCTTAGGAGCTCATTAGCTTGATTCCTCACCCTGGGAGCTTAGCTAGGGAGGAAGAGAATTTCTCAATGTTCTTGATTAGCCAGGACCCTTATCTGAAAGGGTCATCTCAACCAATCCAAGCTACACTTTGAAGAATGTTGGGTGTGTGTTATATTCTTTCCACGACTACCCTGTTATCACTCAAAATTTTCTCTAGAAGTTATAAAAAGAAATAAAATGATCGAGGTAACCACAAACCAACTTTTAAGCATAGGCTCTAGCCAACCTATGGCTCAGAGAGGGCTCTCTCTATATGATTTAGCTTTGTTTGTTGGGATTTTAGGCTAGTTCTGGATGTTTAGGGGGGTTTTTTATTTGTATTGAATATTGGATTTTGGGATCCTTAAAACATATGGATAGAATGATGTCTTTAGACCATTGAGCTATGGAGTCAACAGAAGGGTAGTAGAACTGGAATTAACTCACTAAAGGGAGTGTTCAAAGGGCAAGCTACTAGAGTAAAGTGCAGGTCTTTGGGCCAGATGGGTGAAATGGTCTTAAACAGAGTGAGAGAGAAATTAAGAATTCTCAAACAGGGATTGAAATGAGGAACAAAGGATAATCAGAAACAAAGGGCAATTAAGAATTCTTTGTTATAGATTAAAGAGAGACAACCTAAACTAAGGAGAAATTAAGAATTCCTTAACTTAGGTAATCAATAGAAAACATTTAAATTCATAATAGTTAAAACATAGTGCAATTAAGAAAATTCTGAGATATCATTCCATGTTATAGCATTCAAATTCAGATATACATTAAAGATTGTGGAAAAACTTTTAAGAAAGATAACAACAACATGAGAAAATACTTGTCTCCACTTCACTCTACACATGAATCCTGTGAAATATCTTGTCTTTATTCATCAATCCGGCTTGTTGGTCCATTCAGTGATACAATAGCTTTACATTCTTTTGATCAAGAAGTCTATAGAAATGTCTAAGAATCCACCCTACATACTTCGAATTGTGAAGTATTTATACAAAATTTTGTTACAAAATATCTCAAACTAACTTGAGATTTAATCTAGGAAATACAAATATCTTCTTGCAAGAAGATAGAGACAGCTATTGAACTGCTTTCATGTTGTACCTTTTATTGTGGTGTTGTTGGCCTTTATAGTTTTGTTTGTAGTTTGGTTTGTAGCCCTTTATGCTCTTTTTTGTTTGAACTTTCACGTTGGAGGCTGCACTCACTTTTGGTTTTCATCTGATACACTTTAGCACTAATACTCTTTAACCATGCTGACTTGCTTTTACCTTTTACCCTGCTGACTATACATTAACCTTTTACTACATTTTACTATAGTAAATCAGTGAATTTTTCCCATAATTCAGCATTAGGTAACTTGATTTTCAACATCCTTCTATATATCTCATCTACCTCGATATACTTAGCAAAATTAGGCCTAGTGATGAATAGGTGTTTCACCTCATGCTAGAGGAAAAACAGGTTTTCAAATGTCTGGTAAAGAACTTTGCCTATTGGCAATGCTTTTATCAATGATGTATTGGCCTGTTCTTCCGCTAGCTCTCTAATTTTGTTGTTATAATCTTGTTGTGTCATGAGCTTGTCATTTATGACCAAGGGACTGGGTAACCCTTTCTCTCTCAAAATTTGAAACTTGGTCATAAATCTATCAACCGCTCCCTGCATATTTTGACATTTGTCATCCAATTTTATCATTAAGTTTCTCTTGAAAAAGACCTTTCTTACTTCCAAAATTGTTTCTGTCCTATCTTCTATATCCAATTCTTGAAGTTCATACTTTTTTTACTATTGAGGAAGTGGATAAGTCAGGTTTCCAATTTAGGCATGTCTCCTAGTTCTTCCTTTACTTTTTGGATAGCTTTTGTAGCTACCTTTATCAGGTCTATCTGTTCAAAAATTACTTGAATTAATGGCCAAATATCATTGACAGAGTTAATGATATTGGTCCATAATAGTTCCTTGGCTTTCCCAAGGGATTCCTTTAGTGTTAGATCTTTCTCCATGGCCTTTAATTTTTCATTCATTCTGGCAGCTTTCTGCACTTCTTCCTTGTGCATGATCTTGGCAAGCTTGCAATCTGTTTCCAAGCTTGTCACCTATTCTTTTAGTTTGTTCATTTATGTAGCCTGAATGGACATTTCCTCCATGGCTCTAGCCAACTCTGCTACTTTTTCTCCTAATGCACCTACTGCTGATGTAGAATCTGTTGAAACTGGTTGCGCTATAGGCATGGGAGTTGTGGGAGCCAATGATGCTACCATAATTGAAGGGACTGCTTTTGAGACTGTTGGGATGACATTTGGATTTGTAGTGGCAATATCACTTTGCTTTAATTGAATTAAAGTGTCTAATTCTTTCTCTATCTCCTTTAACTAATCATTAATTTTTAGGACCAAATCCATCAACTCTTCATGTATGGTTTTGGCTCTCTAAGACCACCTATGCTTAGGGATGTTGTAGCTGAGGTATCTCCAATTGTTTCTTCAGTGTAGCAATGTCATCATTTTTCTTCTTTATCAGTTCTTCAGTTACTTTGATATCTTTCGGATCATGTCCCAATTCAATCACTAAGTCTTCCACAGACTTGATTCTAGTATCCTTGGCCTATGAGGATGCCTTCTCTAATTAATATTGAGCTGAGATATTGCTCAATGAATTCTGCAACTGATGAGTAGTTATGGCTTTAGCTGTGAGGGCAGAGTATATCATCTCTCCAGCCTGTTTGTGTAATTCAATTAGGTCTATGGGATGAATATCCCTTGCCACACTTCAAAATCAACTCTCTTGAAATTTGTTAATGTCCTTGGTTGTTGTGTAGTTGGTTTTATGAAGAACATCTGTAATTTTCCCTCCTTGATGTCAAAAGCTGACATCAACCTTGTACGATTGGTAGGTGTGAGTTTAAGATACTAAGCATAAGTTTGGGCCTTTAGTTTCTCATTTCTCATCTTGATCTCTTTATATCTATCTTTTATATCCTTATCCTTATCAGCAAGCCTATTGAATGAGGATACCTCTACACTTAGTTGTCTTTCCAAAATCTAGGTATGTGATGTGGATGGCCCCTGTGTTTCCTCGAATAGAGTTGTGCCTTCACTTTTGTCCAACTTAATACCAATTATTTATACTAAGCCTTATGTGTCTTCCTGCTCTGAAACAGGATTTAGCCTAGGTCTTTTGCTCTGACTAGTCCCATACTGTACATTTGATGTGCCCATTCCTGAACTTGAGGGTTCCTCCCTGGTCCTTTTGGGTTTTTTTTCCTCATTCTGAGGAGTCAGCATGATAGGAAGGGTGCTCATGGCTGGATCTTTCTATTCAGGTACCTGCAGAAACGAGCTCTCATGAAAATATCTTTCTAAGCCACTTAATGCATTATCTACATCTACCTTTGCATTATCTCTGTCTACAAGAGTGTTTTCCACCCACTCAGATTGATTTTCATATCTTTCTATCTCTAGTATGGGGTGGTGAATATAAGGTCCCAACTTGGCCTTATTTCTTAATCTGGTCATAAATTCTTGAGGGTCATACCTCCACATGAAACTCTTTTGGAACTTCATTTGCTACAAAATTTGGTCTGCCTCCTTCCCTACCTCTCCAGAATTGTAGATGAAGGGGCCTAATTGTGTTTTTACTTTTAATAGTGATCTTTTCTTGGCCAAGACAAAATTTATCTCATCATAGTTCATTATTAGTCTATAGTACACTAGAGAAAATAATGTCATGGGGAGGTATTTGGGTAGTTTATATGGTGCAAGCTGGAAACCATAATTCTTTATCTCTGTGTGGTTTTGGTAAAGGTACCAATCTCCCACTTTTGTTTAGACAGTTGAAGAACCATTTTGATCTCTGGACGTATCTTGGGTGGAGGGCTTCCTTTCAGCATAGTCATGACTGGATGAACAAAAGAATCTATGAAATCTGAATAGGTATATGGTGACTCAAACTTATGGAAGAGTGGGATCCAAAAAATGACAAACCTGGGCTGGCCTTTGGTATCCAGGTTCTAGAGGGGAAAAGGAAATTTGTCTAGATGATAATATAGGAACATATGGTAGAGGACAGATGAGTATTTGAACACTCTTTGATTGTGCATCATGGTGAATTGTTCATGCATTCTCTCAGCTATGAACTTAGCATAATTGTACAAAACAGTAGGAGGTTGTCCTAGGGTAGAAATTGACATGAAGGCCAAGACAAGTTCATCAACAAATTCATCAGTGAAGCAGCCTAGGACACATGATATCATGGTGATGATTTCTTTTCCCTTTTCATAGAACATGGAATAAATATATGGGGGGGGGGGAGAGATTTTAGGAATGTGCTGCTCTTCAACAATGAAATTTTGGAACAATTGGACCAGTCTAGAGGGACTTAACTTGGAATATTAGTCTAACAAATCTCCAATTGAAAGTGGAGTCAGGTTTGGTCCTTGTTGGAGTTGCATCATTTCATTTATGGAATCAATTGTAATGGTGAATAGAATCTTCTAGTCAGGGGACATAACAGCTCTCAGGCTGGGAATGTAACAGGCATGGCATTGGTGGACACTTTTAGGGAAAACATATACCTGTGTGAACTGGTATTTGGACAAATTTGATTCCCAAAGGCCAATATCATGAGCATGGTTGAGGTATATGTCCCAACTTAAACAATGGATTTTAAGTAGGAAGCCCTGGGTAGATGTATCCTTAATTTGGAAATCCCTGTTAGCCAAGGGAAGGTGGTCGAGCTCCAAATGGGGATTTGTGATAGGCCTAACATCGAGGGAAATAGGGGTAGCCGTAATTTATTTCTTATGGATTTAAATTAGGCTTTACTGGTTTATTCATAAATTTTTCATGGAAATTGGGATTTTTCAAAGGGTTTAGCTGTGGGTTTTAAAATTTAAAGTATTTATTCAAATAATTTTACCTAATTGAAACACTGTACAAGGTTGAGCATTTCCAAATTTGAAAGGGCGAGTGATAATTTGTGGTAAAATACCTGGAATTGGGTGAATAATCTACAAATTTAGAGGTAGTTGTAGAGGTTTGAATGGTTATGGTATGGACTGAGAGGTCGACTGGGGTCTCTGCAACTTTCTTCGGGGGTGAATTTGGAGTTTAAATGGTGAATTCAACGTTTGCAAGAACCACAGTGGTTCATAGAGAAGATGAGTGAAAAAGGGTGAAAAAGAGCTTCTCGGCCTTTTGTGGAGAAACAGTTATTTTTTGGCAGGTGATTTCGAATGAACAGTAGGTGGTTTGGCAGGTTGAACGAGGAGGCGGTTTCCCGGGACATCACACCACTTATGGAGGTTGGGTGGTATTTCAGAGGGGTCTCCCGATCTACTCCACAACGTGACACGTACCAAAGGAGGGGTCGGGAAAAACCACTTCATCGAGTGGGTAACATTCGTCCATCGGACACGGTTGATATGGTTGTGGACTGTTACATGAGCGGGAAGTTGATCTAACGGCAGTCAGGAGACAAACTTGCGCAGGGGAAATGAACGAGAGTTTAGGGGGGGCCCAAGGGCCTTAATTATAGCATTTTTTGATTAGCGTGGGGTTAATCATGAGGTTAGGGGATCAAGTGGAATTTAGTGACGGGGTTAACTTAGGTTTATTGAGATTTGGTAAATTAAGTGGGTTTTGTCAAGATATGGGGTAAATGTATTAGTTTTTATTTAAAACTAAGGGTTGGGGGTATTTACATAAGGATTTAGTTAATATATGGGAAAAGGATTTCATTGGGGAGTTATATAATAAAGTTAATAATTAATATGAAAAGTGGTGAGCGGAGTGACTATATCCTTCGCATAATGTAAAATATGCACATTTTATTTGATACATTTGGCACTTAGGATAAAGTACCTTTTGTGAGTTTTTTGGAATGAAAAGGGGTTTTGACATGGAATTGTTTTTACTTTTCCTAGGCAAAATATTTTTAACCTTAGGAAAAGGCGGTTTTATTAGGGAAATTAAGAGGCTATGTTTTTTTATGAAGGGGATTCTAGCACTTGTGTCCGTAAGTCATTAAGCCGAGGGTCCGATCCCTCCAAAATCCAAAGAAATGCTCTAAGCCTCTTTGACTTGTAGGATTTAAAGTACTATAACATAATTTTGGATAGGAAATTAGTAAGTAAAGGGGAAATAAGAATGAGGGGGAGTTAATCACATGAACTTGTAAACCTTTTCTTTTGCCTTCATAATTGATCATACATGTTGAAATATGTATCTAAGCATGATGCATGTGTTTTGATCCAATCATCTTTGTATTTCAGCAACCTTTCTTCTACTTACCCCTCTCTTACCATAACATTCTCTCTTCATTCATTTGGGTGCATTTAGGCTAGAAAACCCTTATTCTATCTTTTCTTTAATAAAACAAACTATCTATTTCTAACCTTATATCATCTAAGGGCTCAGATTAAGCTTATGTGCTCCTTTTATTTTCCCTACCTATCTAATGATCTGCCAAGATTAAATTGTTTGGTTATATTTTATTCTCTAACTACAAACATAAAATCCAAAGCATGATATAATCAAGATTAAACAATTTGATTACCATAGATTATGGCATGAATAACAAGCTACACACAATCATTATTATGCATAAAAGTAAATAGTAGTGGCATTTAGACTTGCTCACTTTCACGGTCTCTTTTTGTTTTTGCGATTCATGTATTTTCATTTTTTGACATTTTCTCATTCTTTTTGTCCTTTGATTTTTCTTTTAGGACATACCCTCTTTATATTTTTTAATTTTTTAATATGGAAAACATTTGCAGAAAGCAAAGGTATGTACAATATTACAAGGCTTAACCTTAGTCATTCAAAATTATGACTCCTATTGGTATAGGAACCTAACAGTGGCTCCACTTGGGGATGGCATTTTCTAGTGAAATGTCAAGAACTTCAAAGATCATTGGCCTTTGAATTGTTGTTGATGTTACCTTGCAAAGTGTTCTTCTATGCATCTGCATTATTGATATTTATGAGAGTAAATCTTTCAAAGTTTAGGGCCTTCTCTTCAGGCTTCAACTTCAAAAATCACCATCCAATCCAAACTAGACTTTTGAAAATAGAATATGTACAAATGGGAAATCCAAATTAGTAACTAGGTTCAAAGTAGTGTTTTAGCATCTGACCATTCACTGGCCCACCTTCTGCATATGTACCATCAATTTCTCTCAGAAAGAAAGCATTATTTCCTCTGTAAGCATAAATGACATAGGGACCTTTCCATAGGAAATCAAGTTTCCCATGTTTACCTTTGCCTTCCCTCCTTGAATCCCACTTGAGCACCTTGTCCCCAAGGTAGAAATCTTCAGCCTTGGTTCTTTGATCAAAAATATTTTTAACCCTTTCCTGCACAACTTGAGACATGATATAGGCCTCTTCTCTAGCTTGTTGTAGATGAATAGTTTGATTGATTCTTCTTTGGATACTATTTGGTTCAACTTGCAATTATTGAATTATCTTCATTACGGTACTCCCAAAGAGGATGGAAAGACAACTTCCATCCCATAAACTAGTTGATAGGGAGAAGTACCAATTGATTTCTTAGTAGTCAATATGTCTACCCATAAGGTATTGACTAGATTTGTATTCCAAGTTTCCTTATTTTCCTCTAGTAACTTCTTGATGATGTTTGTCAAGCTTTTGTTTGAGGATTCTGCCAGTCCATTTCATTGAGGGTAATAGGTTGTAGAATGGCCCAAGGTGATATGATACTTATTGCAGAAATCTATCATTTTTTGGATTTAAAGGTTGTTGCATTATTAGTAATGAGCTTAGTTGGACATCCAAATCTTGATAGAATATTGGTTTCAAGGAAGGTTATGATAACAATATCTATGGCTTGCCTTGAAGGTGTGGCCTCTATCCATTTTGTGAAGTAGTCTATGTCTATGAGGATCCATTTGTGCTGGGTAGAGGAGGGTGGGTGAATTTCACCAATGAAGTCTAAACCCCATTGTTGAAAATATATTTCAGCAGAGATTGGCTTGAGGGGTAAAGGTAAAAGCTTTTTCTTCCCCTCAAAAATTTGACATTTGTGACAGGAGGTCACATATGTTTTGACATCAGCAAACAAGGTAGGCCAGTAGAAACCAGCTCTAAGGATTTTATCTGTGGTGGTCTTCTAGTAAAGGTGTCCTCCATAGTCACCTGCATGAAACTCTTGCAAAACTTTATGAGATTCATCTTTTAATAAGAAATTGAGAATAATACCTTCATGATCTCTCCAAAACATATCATTTTCTAATATACAAAATTTCAAGGATTTCATCTTCAAAACCCTGCTTTTAGTCATAGATAATTCGGGAGGAGCTTGTAAGTTCAGTAAGACATAAATAATATCATCATACCAAGGTGATTCAATAAAGGCTTGGCTAATTAGTGGAGTCACCATCTCCTCTTCATTATCTATTTTTGCAATAAAGTTTATATCCAAGGCATGATAGTTCGATTCAGCCATGAGTTTGGCTAAACCTTGGCCCTTGATTAACTTAGTAGGTTTGATTTCTATATCATACTCTAAAATAGTAGCAATCCACTTTTCCCTCTTTCCATCAGGACCATCCTGAGTTAGGATGTCCTTGACTACTAAATTTGGAACGCAGGCTACTATATTAGAATGTAAGATGTATACCCTAAAGTCCTTAATGGCTTTGACTAAAGCCAATGCTTTTTTTCCATTATATTGTATTTCAAGGGGGAATCTCTCATGGCTTTGCTAAAGAAGGAAATGGGTTGTTTATAGCCCTATTCATTCTTCTGCAATAGAACTACAACAATTGTGTGCTCAGAAGCAAAGGAAAACAAGATGGAATCTCTGTCAAATTTAGGACTGATTAACACAGGTGTTTTAGTTAAGGCCTGTTTAATGTCTTCAAAGGATTTTTTAGCCTCAACATTCCATTTTATGGTGGAATTCTTTTTCAGCATATTGTTTAGTGATCTAATTAATTCTGCTAGATTAGATATAAATCTTCTAAAAAAAATAATTTTTCCTAAAAAAACTTGTAACTCTATAATGTTCATCAAGTGTTGTATTTGCAAGATGGCTTCTATTCTCGCAGGGTCTATTCTTATACCATCTTTTGAAATTATATTACCTAACAACTTTCCTTCTTCTAACCCAAAAACAAAGACTTTTTGGGGTTCAAGGAGATTCCAAATTTCCTACATTTAATAAAAACTTGTCTTAGATGATCCAAATGTTGATTGTCAGATTTTGAAAATACAGTAATATCATCTAGATATATCACAAGTAAATCATGAATTTCTTTTGCAAATGTTATATCCATAGTCCTCTAGAAAGTGGCTCCTGTATTCATTAGCCCAAAAGGAATTTTCACATACATAAATGTGCCCCAACAAGCAGTAAAGGTAGTTTTTGGTTGGTCATCTAGATGAACCAAGATTTGATTATAACTAAAAAAACCCATCCAACAATGAGATTCTGGTTGATCCAACTACCCTCTATAAATGTGGTCCATTTTGGGGAGAGGGTAATTGTCTTTTAGTGACACTTCGTTGAGGTTTCTGAGATCCACATAGAGTCTGATCTCACCGATTTTCTTTCTAGTTGGCACCAAGTTTGAGACCCAATCAGAAAATCTGATTGGTGCAATTATTTTGGCATCATACATCTTCTGAATTTCTTTTTCAATTGCAGGTAATAAGACAGGATTGATCCTTCTAAGTTTTTTTTTGAAAGGCTTTTGATTTTATTTAATAGGAATTATGTGTTGAATGATGTTGGTGTCATAGGATTTGAGGTCCTCATAACTCCAAGAAAAGACATCCTAAAATTCTTCCAACAACTCAATGTAATTTTTTTTTTTTTTCAGTTGGAGGTAATGATTTTGAAAGTTTGATCAGTTTAGGATTTTCATTGGCGCCTATATTACATTCCTCTATATTAGACCTTAATGGTTCCATTTTAGGTTTCCTAGAAATATCATTTGAATCAAATAAATCTTCCATAGGGGTTAATCCCTTTGGTAAGAATTTATCCTTGAGATTAATTACTTCAGTTTCTTCATTGATTATTTCATCAATCTCAATTTGCTCTAAGTTATCCACATCTGATTTAGTAAATTTAGTTGGATTGACTCTATCTGGTTCATCACCTTCTATCTCATTTATTTCTATCTCATCCTTAGTGTCAGGATCTATGGAAGTATCAATATCTATATTGTTATTTACAAACTCTTCTTCCGAAAGTAAAAAGTTATTTATCTGTTTGTCATTAGAAAATATTTTCCAATTCTTCAAATTATCAGGAATTGCGGGTTTGTGCCTAACTTTAGCAGTGAATTGATGGTTAGGTTGGAAGGGTAATTTTCAAGTGCTGGCAAACATTGCTAAACTATGGGCTTGCATATTGTGTTTTCTAGGAAAGTATTAAGTATTTCTACAATAATTCCCCTATAACAACTTAATCTAGGGTCCTTTGTCATATATAAAGCATCAATCAGTTTTATAATCCATTTAGAGTCTCCCATGATAGAAACTCTTTTAGCTCCAAGATTCCTAACTAACTTAAGACCTAAAATTAATGATTCATATTCGGCCATATTATTGGTACATTTAAAATTCAATCCAAATGCATGGCCTTCTGAGTGATTGTTTTCCAAATTATATATCCACGCTCATGCTCCTGCTCCTAACTTATTGACTGATCCGTCAAATTCTAGATGCCATAATATCTCATGCTCATAATTTTCACTATCTGGTGCAACAAATTTTTCATCATTTGTAGCAGTTTGACCATCTTGTTCATTGAAAAGTTATGTAGTTTGTTTCGTTTCATTTTGTGTAGAAACTACAATTTCTTTTGGTTCTTCATTAGTATTGTCTAAAAAAATTTCTTATGTTTGATCAAGATTATACAGGATTAAAAAAATCGATATCTGAGTGTATGGAATATATGGGAAAGTTTTGAGGTCAATCCTAGCTACTTACCATATATTTTATTAAGGTTTCTTAGTACAGTTTCTTAGGTTGTCCAAAAACAGAGATTGTTGCATATGACATATCTAGTTGTAAGGATCCCTGAAGTTTGGTTACCCATGGTCTGGATAACAGCATGCCATACTTTGGTGGGATGTTAGCAACTACAATATCCATAAGGATGCTTTTGGCAGGATATTGGACTAAAGTGACACACAAGTATTTAATCAATCCTAGACACTGTACCTGACTAGTGTCAAATGAGAATAAGTCTTTGTAAGGGCTTGTAATGTCTAGGTTTAATTTATCCATTATTGATTTGGGAATTAAGTTGCGAGAGGCCCCAGAATCCAACATTGCATTGTGTAGAATTTTTTTCATGGATACTAAGGCTAATGTAAAAAGGTGGCACTCCTCCTTCTAATGTTTTACCATTAAAATCTAGACCAAATATGAGTTCTGGTTGGTCATCAAACAACTTGACATAATCCTCATTTTCAGCAATGTTTAAGGTATGTTTTCTCTATGACTTGTAAGATTCATTCTTGATTAGTTCTGTTAAAGGAACTGAGATCTTTAGCTTTGTTATCTCTGCTCCCAGATTGAATGGAAAAGAGACTTTTTCTGTTTGAAGGTTTTGAATTTTTGCAGCAAGGACTTGAGTACGCTTATCTTCTTTTCCTTTATTGGGGATCTCCTTATGTGGATTTTTAGATCTGATGTTTTGAGCTTTGTCCACTGGTTCCTTAGGTGGAATTGAAGTGGATGGCAGATCAACAGAAGGTTGATCAGAGGTTATATCTACAATTTTGGGGCCAGAACGATTTGGGTTCTGCCTAGGGAGAATTTGGAGGATCTCTGAAACAGGGGGTTCTTTTATTTTCTTGGGTTGACTTTGTACTATTTTCTTGGTTTGGTCAGGGACATCAGCATTCTTTTTGCTTCTTAGATTATACTATTTATGTAGTTCAAAAATGGCAAAATCATATCCTTGTTTGTAATCAAATGACTCTCCAAACTGGATTTGTAATTGCTACAGCATATGCAGTTCCTACTCATCTTGGGTTAGAAAAATAGTGTCCTCATCATTTATTCCCATTAGGTTAATTTGTGTATCTTGTTCTAGATCTTTAGGATGGGATGTCTCTACATATTTTTCTTGAAAAGGTGGCCAAATGTTCTAATGTCGTACATTTTTCCCAATGTTTTGATTTTGGTTTTTTCTAAAATTCAGGTTTCTAACTATTGGGGTTTCCTTTCTATGTTCTCTATTCTATCCATTATTCTTTCCATACTTTTGGCTAAACTATCTATTTTAATGTCATATGGTGAAGTTTCATCCTTAGCAATTCCTCTTTTTTTATTTCTAACTCTATCCCTTTTAGCTAACAAATTAGCTTCAACACTAATAGCTACACTTTGCATTTCTTCTAATGTTGGGGGGTTTCTTTCCCTAAGTTCGTATTCCATATCTATTTCAAAACCATCAGGGAACTTTATTAATGCTAAGTCGAGTGGGGGTCTAAGATTAACTGGGATGGCATTATATATATTATTGAATCTACTGCAGTAATCTTGAACAATTTCATTAGGTCCTCTTCTAATATTCTCATATTCTGAAAGGATTTGTAGGGGATTCTTTTTCTTTTCCCATATGTTCAAAAATTGTTGGTGAAATTCATCTAAACTATCAATACTATTAGCAGGCAATGCTCTAAACCATTTCCTAACATCACCAGCTAAACTCTGGGTAAAGAGTCTCATTTGAACATTAGCTATGTCAATCTCATGCAACTCAAAATAATATGTTATCTTGTTGACATGTTGTTATGCAGTGTAATGTCATGTCCTAATTAATCTTTAAGAAAATACTAAATCTTCATTCTAAGACTTTTAAAGTCATTTGTTAGAAGTTATCTTGAAAAAATATCACAAAAATAGTTAAAAAGACCTTTGTCGACGCGTTTCTAACCAACTAGTGTGGTTCATCGTCAGGACAAGTTGAAGAAACAGATCTGGCCTAGCATGTTAAATAGACTGAGCAGAGACTCCAACGGCTATATAACAGCTATTTTTGACTCTAGGACCTAGGCCAAAATTATATTAATAAATTTAATCTTATTTTTATTTTTATAATATTAAGATTAATAATATAATATTTTATTTCTAGAAATAAGAGAAATTAGGTATAATTAATAAATGAGCGAATAGTGTCAAAAGAAATTTATTTATTTAAATAACATTGGGTTTAATAAAATAATACTAATGGTTATTTAAAATTTTTTATTAAATGATTATTGTTTGAATGACTTCTTTTGAAGGAATAATTTAAGTTACATAAATAATTATATATTCTTATTTATTTATTAAATTATTACTAAATATTTTATATATATATATATAATATATATATATATATATATATTAATAGATATGTTATATATTTATTGATGGTATGTTAATTTGTTTATAAATTATTAAAATTGATCTTAGGACAGTAAAAGAGGAAATATTTAATTTATTTCTAGAGATAAATATATATATATATATATATATTATATATATTATATATATATAATATATATATATATATATATATATATATATATATATATATATATGTATATATTTTATTTATTTATTGCGTTTATTTAAAAATATCTAGATAAGCTATCCTTATGACCAATGGTTTACATAGCTGAAAAAAAATGACTAAATGGAAGCAATCACAAATAAAAATATAAATAAGACTAGACCCAAAAATACATCATAATTTAGATACACTAATACTAATAACCTAATGAATTAAATAATAAACTACCAAAACAGGTAAAGGACCCTCATCAGTGAGAAAATCTACATAAAATTAAATTAGATTAATGCCTAAAATTATATATATATTAATAATAATAATCATAAATAAATACACGAGGAACCCAATATATAGGGAAGAACATAACGCTGCCAGCGATATATATATATATATATACTCGACAGGACTAAACCATACACACACGAAGAAAGCACCCAGGATGAACAGAGGGGCGGGGGGGGAGGAAGAAACCCTAAGACGACAGGGCAGGGATCCAACTTCTACTTACCTTCCACCCATCATCTCTGTTGAGATTGATGGGTCTTCGCTCAATTTCAATAACTTCCCTTAACTTGCGATGATGGAACCGATCTACCCTGGTAATGACTTTGGCCTCCTCTATACAGACATGATGCTTAGTCTTGTCCACATGCTCTGCTAATGCTGAGGACTTTGTTCTTCCATGCCTCAGGTCCGCTGCATGTTCGCAAATTCTCTGCTGGATGGAGCGCCCTGTTTCCCCTATATAGGGTGTCCCACAAGATCTAGGAATCAAATAAACACCCTTCATGTCTTTGGGGTTAACAGGATCCTTCACTAACCGCAGGGAATTACGAATGGTTTTGAGGGGCCTGAAAGTTGAGGGAATATCAAACTTTCTAAGGACCCGAGCAATCTTGTCAGTGGTCCCTTGGATATATGGAAGATGGACACCTGGATGGCGCTCCTTAGGCTCTTTTTTAATGAACGCATTTTTAGAAGCTGTAAGGAAAGCCTTCCGACCTAGGTGCCTACTATATCTGTTTTCCACAAAGACATCAAGGAGGTGGGATCTCTCTCTATCCAGGCTTTCATTATCCGAAATCCTAAGGGCACGCGTAGCTAGGGTGTTAAGAACACCCATCTTCTGAGCAGGGAAATGATGGGAATCATCGTGAAGATACTGCTTTGTGTGCGTTTTCTTACGGAACACTGCGTGGGAGAGAGAGTCGTCCTTCTTCCTAAAAATAAGAATATCCAGGAAAGGGAGGCCATCATTGACCTCTTTTTCCATGGTGAACTTAATAGCTGAGGACTGGCCGTTGAGGTGATCCAGGAAACGATCCAGCTCCTCATGGCCATGGGACCAGATGACATTAGTGTCATCTACATACCTTTTCCGCAGCTTAGGAGGTAGACGAGCCGAGGCAAGAGCCTTGGCTTCGAAATCTTCCATAAAGAGATTCACCACGATCGGGGAGAGGGGGGAACCCATGGCAACACCACAGGTCTGTTCGAAGAACTCACCCTCGAAACAGAAGAATGTGGAAGTGAGACATACCTCAACCAGATGCGCGGTGTCCGGATCTGTTAGGCGATAGATCACTTCCATGGCCTCTTTAATAGGAATGCACGTGTATAAGGAGACCACATCAAAGCTGACAAGAATGTCCTCAGGGTCCAGCCTAATATCCTTGAGATCCATGATGAAGGATGCAGAGTCCTTCACGAAGGACTCAGTCTGGCCAACCAGGGGCTTAAGCTTAAGAGCCAGAAACTTGGCTAGAAGGTAGGTCGGACCCCCGATGGTGTTGACAATAGGCCTCATAGGGACCCCTTCCTTGTGAATTTTAGGCACCCCATAGATTTTAGGAGCGATGGGATTGCTCTCAATGAGCTTGCGGGACAGGGCACCCACCGAGTTGCTAGACTTGATGGCGATAATATTAAGGACACCATCAGACAACATTGTGCTGTGGTCCTTAGGAAGGCTAAACCTCCTCGAAGGAACCTCAGTAAGGAGGAGTTCGATGCCTTAAATTCCTTAAATCAGAATGAAGAAATTGTGGTCCTTAAAGTGGACAAAGGAGGGTCTACGGTCATCCTCAACAAAGATGATTACCGTAAGAAGATGTTAGATCATCTTCACAACAGTGGCAGTTACAAAAAACTGGCCAAGAACCCTATGAAGAAAATCTCTAAGACAGTGGCTCACGCCATCAAGTCTAGCAACTCGGTGGGTGCCCTGTCCCGCAAGCTCATTGAGGGCAATCCCATCGCTCCTAGAATCTATGGGGTGCCTAAAATTCACAAGGAAGGGGTCCCTCTGAGGCCTATTTTCAACACCATCGGGGGTCCGACCTACCTTCTAGCCAAGTTTCTGGCTCTTAAGCTTAAGCCCCTGGTTGGCCGCACTGAGTCCTTCGTGAAGGACTCTGCATCCTTCATCATGGATCTCAAGGATATTAGGCTGGACCCTGAGGACATTCTTGTCAGTTTTGATGTGGTCTCCTTATACACGTGCATTCCTATTAAAGAGGCCTTGGAAGTGATCTATCGCCTAACAGATCCGGACACCGCGCATCTGGTTGAGGTATGTCTCACTTCCACATTCTTCTGTTTCGAGGGTGAGTTCTTCGAACAGACCTGTGGTGTTTCCATGGGTTCCCCCCTCTTCCCGATCGTGGTGAATCTTTTTATGGAAGATTTCGAAGCTAAGGCTCTTGCCTCGGCTCGTCTCCCTCCTAAGCTGTGGAAAAGGTATGTAGATGACACTAATGTCATCTGGTCCCATGGCCATGAGGAGATGGATCGTTTCCTGGAGCACCTCAACGGCCAGTCCTCAGCTATCAAGTTCACCATGGAAAAAGAGGTCAATGGCAGCCTCCCTTTCCTGGATATTCTTATTTCTAGGAGGAAGGACGACTCTCTCTCCCACGTTGTGTTCCATAAGAAAACGCACACAGAGTAGTATCTTCATGCTGATTCCCATCATTTCCCTGCTCAGAAGATGGGTGTTCTT
>APFE031344768.1:13138-36325 GCA_000404065.3 Pinus taeda | reverse complement strand
CTTTTATAAGTTTTGATAATAAACCACATTAAGTAGTTTGAAACATTCAAATATAAAATATTTCTATGTGATTTTCCTAAAAAAAATTATAAATACTTAGTTCCTAAATTACACAAACTTGCATTAAATTTTTTTCAAATTTTTACATTATTTAACAAATTTCTTATATTCTTTATATTTCTGAAGTATTCCTTAAATATCTCATGTGTTCTTATAAATCAGAGGCATTGCTGGATATTAAAAATCATGATTTTTATATTCCTCACATTAACTTTATGCTAAAGTTAATAAATATATCAAAAGACATAGCATAAAGTTAATAAATATATCAAAAGACATATCCAAAAAAGTTAAATTGTCAAAGCCCATCATTGACTAGTTGATCAAGCTCATGTCAACAAAATGACACTATTGATTGGCATCCCAAGATAATATCATGTGCACATAAGAAAATGGTAATAAAAACATTAAAAAATAGGCAAATATTTGTTGAACCTAATAAATATGGTAGCTCATCAATGTGAAGTTAAAAAAATGTTAAAAAGAAAAGTAAAGAACGTTGTTGAATTATTGTTGTAAACACCTCCTGTATGTGAATATTATAAGCAGTTGGAGCGAGGATTCCAATATGTGGTGGTCACAATTTTGGAATTGATAACACCGTATGCTCCACAATATTCCAGAGGTAGTGTTACCAAAAAAGATCATAACATTATTGCATAGGGAGGAATGGCATGGTTATCGAACCCAATGAGTTGTTTACAATTGCCTGCAATATATTTCAATAACATGGAGATTTGATAATAAATTTTATGGAAAAAATTTATAAATATATTTTAAATTTTGAATAATAATTTTAATAAACTTGTCCATATAAAAAAATACATTTTAAATTAGAATTATAAATATAAGATTAATCAAATATTTGAATAAATTTCAATAGTTTTATAGTTTAAATAATTTTATTCTATGTTTTGAGTAAATATTTTTTTTTTTTTTATAAATTGAAATGTATATAAAAGATTTGAATATCTTAATTCAATCTTTTATTGGAATGATCATATCATAATCAAAATTGCACACTTTATAGAGAGGTATAAGATATCAAAATGTTAAAAAAAGACCTAAAGATTGAGATGCACACGGAAAATCATTTTAGATAGTCTAACAAGACACATTATAAGATTGAGATGCACATTGAAAATCATTCCAGATAGTCCAAGAGGATAGACTGTAAGATTGAGATGCACACTGAAAATCATTCCAGATAGTCCAACATGACAGACTGTAAGATTGAAATGCACACTGAAAATCATTCCAGGTAATCCAACCTGACAGACTGTAAAATAAGAATTCAAAATAATCGTGGACATAACATAAATTAAGTAGATGGATCAAAATCAATGGTGACAACCTAAACTGGATCTTCATTGTTGTTAGGATTGATGCCAGTTGAAGGAGGGATGTCTAAATGTTGCTCAATATAATCCAAACATTGATCCAAGTCCTGGAAATGATGGTGGAGGTGCTCCAAAGAGTGGAGGATGTCAGTGATATGTCCAAAGTGATCCATTAGAATGTGGCTAAGGATAAAATTCAGATGCCAGTGTAAGTCGATAACATATAGTATTGGTTGAAGTAGCCATGTGTGTGACTTACATCCAACACCTAATCAGCTAACTTAGCCAAAACCTCAGTATCTAAAATTTGCTATCACACAGAAGCTCCCTCACATTCCATGTGAGTTATCTCTTCCTGAACGGATTCTAGAGTGAGACCCTAAACCTCACAGTTATTTCTTCTAGACAGTGGTGGGTACGAGAGTTGCCTTAAAAAGCATGCTCTAATAATATACCATTCCCCAATGGAAACGTGAGATATTGAAATCTGAGAATAGACTTTCATGCTTAGAATTTCATGCTTGCACATCCAAACAAGTAACATCATTACCAAGAAAGGAGATGGCTTGTTCATAGTTTATATTAATTGGTTTTACATATTTAAAAAAAAAATGACAAACTAACTTGACAATTATAACCTATAACAACTGACAAGTTATATAAAATAAATCTAACCAAATTTTACCAACTTTGAAAAACCTTGTTTCAATATCAACCCTAGAGAACAAGGGGTATGAGGTTATCTTTAGCATAAAGAAGGCCTTCATTAGGCCTCTCAACTCTGTAGAAATTAAGCAAATTGGACTTAGAATGAGGAACCTATACCAACTATAGTTTGAGACTGTTGTAACCTTGAGTAGCAAGGCAAGATGTGAGTATGGTAGAGATGTGGAGGAGATTTGGCACAAACACATGGGGAATTTTCATCATGGGGTGATGAAGATACTTCAACAGATAGCCACAAGGCTACCACAGTGCAACATTAACCAACATGAAGTGTGCAAGGGTTGCACACTCGGCAAGTATGGAAACTCATATTTTCAGGGATGGGACAACAGAACCAAAGGGATTTTGAAGTTGGTACATTCAAACATATGTGTGTCCTACTCTTCTCCATCCTTCATGAGTTACAAGTACTATGACACCTTCATAGATAACTATTATCGAAAGATATGGATCTTCTTTATGAAGAAGGAGGAGGTCTTCTCCAAGTTCGTGGAGTTTCAAGCCTTGGTAGAAAACCAAACCGAGAAGAAGATTAAAGCATTGAGAAGTGATAATAGTGGGCAATATATCTCCAATTCTCTTAGGGACGTGTGTGCCAAGGAGGGAATTAGGAGAGAGCTTACAACACACCATAACCCTCAACAAAATGGGGTGGCTAAGAGGAAGAGTCACAATATAGTTGGAGCGGCTAAGGCCATGTTGCATGAACAAGGGGTGCCTATGTTCTTGTGGGCAAAGGAATGAAATATTGTAGTATTTCTGCAGAATAAGAGTCCACATAAGGTTATTGGATGAGTTACACTAAAGGAAGCTTTCACAGGAAAGAAGCCTAATGTTTCTCACTATTGCATCTTTGGGACAAGAGTTTACTTCCATGTGCCCAAAGACAGCAAAAAGAAGTTGAAGCCCACAACTAAAAAGGAAATTTTCATGGGTTACTATGAGACACCTTGGACATACAATGTGTATGTACCATCACTTAGGAAGAAAAGTATCATGCGAGAGGTGAGGTTTGAACAGGTAAAAACTTTGAGGGAACCTTAAAGCAAGATTAGGTTGGAGTGCCTGAGGAGGAGCTTCTCACTTCCCAGTAGGAGCCTCATCTAGTACCATAGACAAAGTCTCAGCTAGGTGGAAAGCAAGTTGTATAGAAGGATGATAAGGATTCATTGTAGGATGAAGAGGAGAGACAAGGACAAGTGGAGGCACCCACTCAATCGTTGACTCCTAGTATAGGGAGGAAGAGAGCTAAGTGGGCCAAGAGGTTGATTCAGGAGGCCCAGGAGCGAGATGAGACTCCTAAATCTACATTCAAGCAAATCAAGAAGCCACCAAGGTACATTGGGTACATGGGTTTGATGGTTGAGTTATTAGACTCAGATCCTTCTTGTTATGAGGAGGCAGCCTCTCAGCAAGTTTGGCAGGATGTCATGGTGGAGGAATATTCCTCCACCATGAAGAATGATGTCTGCGAGATTGTGACATGTGTAGAGGTAAAATCAATTGTAAGCTCACACTAGGCGTACAAGGTGAAGCATGGAGCATATGGGAATGTGGAGAAGTATAATGCCAGGTTTTTGGCTAAGGGCTTCTCGCAAGTTGAGGGCATTGGTTATGATGAGACGTTTGCCTCAATGGCTCATTATTCATCCATTAAGATGATTCTGGCACTTGCAGCACATATGGGGTGGAAGATCCACTATATGGACATGAATACAACATTACTCAATGGATTGGTTGAGGAAGAGATTTATATGGAGTAGTCATAGGGGTTTAAGACTTTCAACAGAGACACTCATATTTGTTTACTAAAGAGAGCTCTTTACGAGGTTAAGTAGGCACTGAGAGCATTATACACTCGCATTGATAGTTACCTTTGGGGATTAGGCTTCACTAAGAGTGAGGTAGATGCTAACCTATACTACATCATAGTTGGAGGGCTTATGCTAATTCTAGTGCTCTATGTTAACGATCTTATCTTGACTGAAGCAGATAGCTTGATACAAGACTGTAAGGAAAATATTGCAAGAGAGACTGAGATGAAGGACATAGAGGTTATGCATTATTTCCATAGGCGTGAAGTATGGCAAGGTGATGGGGAAATCTTCTTGGTGCAGGGAAAGTACATTTCAGAGATCCTCAGGAGGTTTCATATGTAGGATTGCAAGCCCAAGACCATGCATCTAGTCGCAAACTAGAGGAACGTGGATGCTAGCAGAGTAGAGCACATAGATGTCGCATTGTATAGGTAGCCCATTGGATCATTGATGTACTTAGTCAACAATCAGCCTGATATATGTTTTGTAGTGAACCAATTGAGTTAGTTCATGATGGATCCCACCAGAGTCCACTAGGTTGCTACCAAGCATGTCTTCCGGTATCTCATAGGCATGAAAATTTATGGGTTACGGTACAAATAGGTTGATGGAGAGAGGCTTGAGGGCTTCACAAATACAAATTTGGAAGTGAGCTCCACAAATCGAAATAGCACTTCAGGGGACGTCTTTAGCATTGGGTCAACAATGATTTCCTAGTTCAGTAGGAACCAAAGATCAATTGCACTTAGCTCAGCATAGGATGAGTAAATGGCTGCCATTTTGGCAACATGTGAAGCCATCCAGATGGGGAAGTTGCTTGTGGGTCATTTTAGGTAGGAGTTGGAGCCCATGGTGATTCACTATGACAATTAGAGCTGCATTAAGCTCTCTAAGAATCCAGTGTTTCATGACCACTCCAAACACATCGAGTTTGGGTACCATCATGTGAGGGACTGTGTGTAGAAAGGGATAGTAAAGATACCATACATTCTCACATATGAGTAGGTTGTAGATATCTTGATGAAGACCTTACCCAAAGGAAAGATTGTGTTTTTATAATATAAGTTGGTAGTTGTATAGAATCCCTTCCTCACTAAGAGGGAGAGTTGAAATTGTAGCGAAGTAAGGTCTTTTGGCTTCTTCCTTAGCTAATGAAGACTTTGATCTGTCTTTCTCTAGCATACACATGAGATCATGAGATAGATTTTAGTTTTGATGAGTTAATTTTCATTTCACTGGAATGGTCATCAATGGATTGCATGTGTAATGTTGGAGCTTCAATGCATTAGAGTCTTCTTTAGTTAAACTACAACATAAGTGGGATGAGATAAGTTCAGTTAGGATGAGTTAAGACTTCGGATACAAGTGAATATGGGACGAGTTAAAGTCCTTAGTTAACTCAATTCACAACTAGAGATAATCAAGGATAATCAAGGAGCAACTCAAGCTAGTTAACAGAGAGTTAGTCTAGGTGTAAGTGAGACTTGCTCCAATTAACTTGCAAAAGAAACTCATTGCACTAGTGTGAACTACCATTCTAACTTGGCCTCTTGCATGCATCGAAATTCTATTAAAGCAGAGAAGGATGAAGGCACAAAATATTGATGATTCTTTGTCGATGGTATAGTGCATTGATTGAGGAGAAAAGATCAAGAATTCAAAAAGCAAGCTAAGACTAGGTTCAGTAGGAAATGATAGTGTGAGGGTCGAGAAAAGAGGCAAGACCGAGAATAATTTCTCAAGGCTAAGAGAAGTGACAGGCTAATAACAATTTGTGGAGATGATATTAGTTAGTAGAAAGTTGATAGCTTTCTCAGAGGCTATTTGTTGGCTGCAGTAGCGTCGCATTGAATTGTAAAATATTTGTTTACTCAAAGAACAATCAATAAGAAGACCACAACAACAGAAGTATGTTTTCCCATTTAGGTTTCCTTGGTAAAACACGGGTGTCAAATTTATGTGTGCATGTGTTTTTATTTCAAATATTTTTTTATGCATGTTGAATGTTAAGAAACTCTATGCCTTGGTGAAATTTAATCTTGGCTTCAATTTTTAGTTGCCTTTACTTTTTAGTAAATTCATCTGAGTAGTTGTAGAGTTTCAAGAAAATTAACAGAGAATACACCCCATCACCGTCTATTCTACAATTTTTGTGGGCATTGTGGAAGGTAATATTAACTTATTGATATAAAGTAATATATTTAAGTTAAAAAGATTTATATTAGATACTTACAAATATTAAATTAGTCACATACCTAAATCAAGATGTTATTTAAAATTTTTATAAAAATATTATCTATATTTTGATTAAAATTCGAAAATAAAATTATTGGAATCATGTACATAAACCAGTATAGATTCATCTTTACTCTAGAACTATCAAATGCCGAGAAGATTAAATCTCTCAAGATACAAACTTTTTTTAAAAGTAAACTTGAAAAAATTATTAATATTTAATAATTAACAATTATTAATAATTAATTATAATTATTAATTTTATTATTTTATTTTATTTTTATTTTTATCTAATTTGACTCAATCAAAACGTTTTGAGTTTTAGTTAATAATAATTATTTATAAATTTATTTTTTTCAATTTAATTGTATTCCTATTTATTATAATTTTTTAATTTAAACAATATGTAATAATTTTTCAATATTTAAAACCATTTAATTTATAATTTTATATTGTTTATACTAATATATCTATAATTAATTTTATAATTAATAAACCACTTCAAACAAATACAAATAAAGTTTAGTTTACCATTCTTTTGAACCAAACAAAACTAAATTAATGAAGTTTTATAATTTATAAAGTTTAGTTTACCTTCTTTCGAACCAAACAAAAACTAAATTAAATTTATATAATGGTAATTTGAGCAAATCAAAATGTTTACAAAACATAATAAGATGGAACAACATTTCTTCCATATTAAATTAGAGAATGTCTCTCAACACAACAAATAATATCATTACCAAAAAATTAACATAATTACAATTTATATTAATTAAGTATTAATTATTTAAAAGAAATCAACCCAACAACTTGAGAAATATAGATAAATAAAATAAAATAAATAATTGAGATGGAAAATCACAATCACATGCTTGTGGCATCTTCCTCCAATTTTATTATAAGAAAAGCCATACGAAAGTAGGTTACATATTTTTATAAGAAATGTTTCCATCTTTATTCGTTTAAATACAACCTTAGGAAGATGTCGTGGTTCATAACAAGAAGAGTAGGGACTACTTTGGCACACAAAAGGATAAGAGTACCAACCCCATTTACATCATGGAGTTAGTCAAAATAACTTTTCGTGGGAGTATAAATGTTTGTTAGGTTCTTTTAAAATGTGTTACGGAAAGAAATATAATTTTTAAATATTAATAGTTTTTCTAAATGATATATAAAAGTAGTTTTATGAGGTAGGAGTTGGTAATCATAACATGGTGAAGTTCGTTAGAAAGGTGGGCTCCATATTGAAGGTCACAAGTTCAATTTCCCTGAAGCTATGGAGAGGGGTGGGCGCAATTTCCCAGGGGTTATAGTGGTAGCAGTCAGAATCGACCCCGTGTGAGTTGCGAGGCTGCTCCAGTTGTCGATTCCTCTGTTATATTTTATATTTTTTAATTGTTTAAAATATAATTAAATATTAATTTATTTTAAAAATAATATTTAATTGTGTATTAAAAAAAATTATTATATTATATAATTTATTTTAAAGTCAACTTTAATGCTAGTCAAAAGAATGAATGTATTATGTTGTAGGACAATGTTATTAGAATGTGCCATTTCATGTTATATTAAATATTTTTCACCTTATTTTTTAATTTTCGGTTTATAAAAATTTGAATCAATAAATAACATAATAAAAAATTATATATATTTTATTTTATTTATTTTTTCAATTATTATACTTTATATTTTTAATTTATCTATATGTATTAGATTTGAAACTATTTATATTTAGAATTTAGAATTTTTTTTAAGATATTAAAAGAAATTTTTATAATAGATTCTTCTACCCTGTGTATTTAGCTACAGGGGTCCAGGCACTCAACTATGGAGTCTACCCAGGCCTCCTATGCACTCAGTTGTAGGAGCCTTCTCTTCTTCACCTATGTACAGGAAGCAAAGCCTTCCTGCCTTAGCACTTGTTCAAGACAATAAAAACCTTTCAGCGTACTCAATTCTCCATCTAAGGTTATTCCTAAGACTCGCTATGACTCAACTATTTATAGCTTTCCTTCATACAATACCATGGTCCGCGAACCATGGGAGAATCTTAAAACTGACCAAAAACAAGGGCTAAGACCATTTTTACTCCTATCTATTTGCGTGGTCCGCATCCACATATCTTTACATTCTTTTTACAACAACTTTTAGAAAATTGGGTTAAATTAACCCCAAAACTCACCCTAGGGACCCTATCCCAACATTTACGAATATATGCATGGTCCTATGGGGTAGTTACAAACAACCTAGTAGATTTTTTGGCGCTCGAAAGAGACCTTCAAATTGCAATAAGAGAAGGTTATAAGCTTCTTCAGGTTCATGGGGACTCACAAGTCGTGCTTCATTGTATTCATAAGTTGTTAAATGGCCACTCTACTCATAAAGTGGTGCACACCTGGATCCTTATGGAGGTGGTTTCTAATATACAACACTTATTACCCAAGTTCAATTATATTGTGGTTCATCACACACGTCGGGATGGAAACTAGGTGGTGAATGCATTAGCAAATTTGGGTTCCCATTACCGAAATTGCACCTTGGACGAAGATTTGTTGAGCGCCTTAGGTAATGATAATTTCCAAAGTATACTTAAGGGTTGAATCCCCGATAGGGGGTGCTATTTAAGGCATCTATGAAGAGTGACTATCACATGATTACCATGCAGAGGATGAAAATGGAGGAAGAGATGGTGCCTATTAGGGGCCATGACACTCCTCACACCTATCAACCCACAGGCCTCACGTGGAGCTTACCTAACTCACAGGTGAGGGTTAACCTAACCCAATCCGATCATGATAAATGTCCATCCGGGATCACACTACGGGAACATTACAACATTTGGTTGAGTGCAAGGAAGTATTTTCTTCTGGTGGAGGGATTGGTTATAATAGGGATGGAGTTTGACAGATATTACTGCAAGCCCATTTATGATCACTTGTACCAGGGAGGGAATGTGGGCTTCAAATGAGGCATAGCATATCATACATGTTTATGCTTGAACCTTGCATGTAGTGAAATGAGTTGTTTCAATTCTGGTATAGAGTGGTCGTTCCCCTACCGCAATTGCATGGATGTTATAGCAGGGTGGCGTCCTTGCAGTTATACGTGGGGTGGCTTATGGCTTTTCTTGATCCCATCTTACATCCAACATTTGCATCAAGTATATTTCATCCCGGATGGGGGCTACCTTTATGCTCTTTTTCAATGTTGGATACTCTCATTCCTTGTTACTTATCTTTATGTCTCCATAGTGTTGGACTAGTAAGAAAGGGTCCATGTTTTTTGTTCTATTTCTTCACCATACAGGGACCACTCCCACCTTTGAGCTAGCGGCAATTTTCCCTATTGCATTGCTTCAAGGAATTTACCCAATGGGGATTTCTTTTAGCTGCCTGGTTTAGGTATGTGGGGTGTGGTGCCTATGCACTTTCTCTATTTAGTTTTGAAGACATCTAGTTGGGTTTGTTTTCTTCACTTTGGCAGGGTTTTTCTGTGGTCTCCTTGCCTTGGTTTCTAACGTTAAGTATTTGTCAATTCCCTCTATTTGGGATCAAAATTGTAATCTTTGTGTATTATTACTCTTGGTACTATAATTATCTTCCCTTGCCCTCCTTTCTAGTCTTTCTAGTGGGGTTTCAACGAGGGGTTTGAGTTGATGATGTGATGCTATAGGTCCGCGATCCCATATGTGCTCTAATCAAAACACTTTTCACTGGGTGGGTTGATAGACATTATTGTATGAGTTCTTTATTATTCTTGCCAGTATCTAGGTACAATCAACGCCTATAGTATTTCTCTTGCTCTCTCCTTTTAGCTCATAAACGATCCAAGTATATTCCTATCATCATCCATACTCATCTTCCCTAGTCTTTATGGCTCCTCGATATAGAATTTCAAGTCGCTGAGGTGGTGTAAGTAACTCCTCTTCTCACCATCATCAGTTGTTTAGATGGGAATCAATGGGAAATTTCTTTGATATGGTCCCTCCTAAGGTGAGGAAGGAAATACTTCTTCTTGAATCAAAGGAGTTTGGTGAATAAGCTTATTTCTAAGACTTAGAAGTTGGAGGTGCTTCTCTAAAGTGAGTTCTAGACCCAAGAAAATTTCGAAAGCGCAAGCTTCAATTCCTACATTCTATCACAATGCATCAACAGATGGAAACTATGTTGTATATGGTCCTTAGGGATAAGTAGGTCAACAACTATAAATTGTTTACAGGGAAGGAGGACATCAAGCGGATCCTTAGGAATATCTGCGACAACTTGGATGATATTGTTACTCGACTTACAAGGGTGGATAAATTTATTGTCTCTTAATCCAACACTAAATCGAAGTATCTCAATGAAACTCTTGTTGTCATCAATGCTCCATCACTCAAAGCATCTCCTTGTGTTGTTTCTTCTCAAGGGAATTCCTCACCCTTATATCTTGTCATTACCCCGGACTGAAGCAGTTACCTTTTCTGCAAAACTGGTTTCTTTTCAGACGATGGCATATGGATACTAGTGGCGGCAGTGATAGATCGTTATGGTGGTTTGATGGTCAACTTCTATGTTCTTATCTGAAGTTAACTAAGATTTTGGCTTTCTACTGGACTTAGATGTTTTGTTTTGTTTTGTTTTGTTTTTTTTTTTCTTTTTTTTTTCGCTAAAGGTTAAAACATTTTTACAATTCATACTCCTTTTTACTGTTTGTGAAATGTAATCATGTTAGTCAATAGCTGACTAGACTTATGTCTCCGTGGGAATATAAGGCACACCTGGATGAAGCCTTTAATTTATATTAATAACATGCTATTAATTTATAAAGCAACTTAAAAAATATAAATGAATAAAATAAAATAAATAATTAAACTGAAATGGAAAATCACAATCACATTTACTGAATGACATCACGGAATCTCATGTTGGAAAACCAACCACAAACGTTGCTTGTAGCATCTTCCTCCAATTTTATCATAAAAAAAGGCACACGAAAGTCGCTTACATATTTTTATAAGAAATGTCTCCATCTTTATCCTCCAAAATACAACCTTTGGAAGATGTTGTGGCTCATAACAAGAAGACTAGGGACCACTGTGGCACAGAAGGATAAGAGTGCCAAGAATTCTTCTTCAGAATTTTCCAAATGAGTTTAGTCAAAATAATTCTTCTTGGGAGTATAAATGTTTGTTTTGGTGTTTTTAAAATGAGGTGTTACGAAAAGAAACATACGGTTTAAAATATAATTATATATTATTTTTATAATAATTATATATAAAATTTATTATTTTTTATTATTAAATATAAATAAATATTTAATAATTAATATGTAAAAATTTTATTTCTATAATATATTTTTTTAATTGAATTTATTTTGAAATCCAATTTTTAATGTCACAGAATGATGTATTATGTTGGAGGACAATGTATAGATTGTCATCATTTTATCGTGGTATAAAAATTAGTTTTCACTTTACTGTGAACTTTTTTTTATAAAATTTAATGAATTTAAAATATAATAAAAATGAAATATTTTTATTATTTAATTTATTATTATTTATATTAGCTTGAAACTATTTGTATTTAAAATTTAGAAAAATATAATTAAAATATTTAAAAAATTCATTAACTAAAAAACACATTCACATTATAAAAATTCTACTAATCATTATTCACCAATTATAACCTTAACAACTCAACCAAATTATAATAAACAAATCTAACCATTTTATATTAAAATAAAATCTATTTTAATTAAATACATCTAACTATTTTTAATAACAAAAATACTCCTTAAAACAATTTAATGAACATGGTGCCATCCACCTCTTCTTAATCCATGAAATGTCTTAACTATGAGATTTTTTCCGTTTCTCTTTTAAAAGGAGACACATGACAATGTTGAAAAAAAGGTCTAACCTACAAACATACCTGCAATGCTTAATAACTACCTACACCATGCATAGTGTCCTCCATCACACTTCTCATTATTCCCAATACAATTGTCTCCCTTGGCTTCTTTGAAATATTGGAGTGACTTAAAGTTGTTGTTATAAAAAATAAAAATAATAATTACTATGGCAGCTATACCTTATCATATCATATGGATAAACAATGTAATGTTAAAAGTAGTGAGATCTTCATAATCTTTTTATAGATATGCTTCACCATTTTCCAAGAGTAATGTTCCCAAAAAAAACAACATAACATTGCAGAGTGAAAAATGGCATGGTTATCGAAGCCAATGTGTTGTTTACATTGAATGAGATTTATAGTTGATAATATACATACATTGATGGTGCAATAAATTGTAACAAGATTTATAATTCACATAAAACATAAATAAAATGGTGCCAAAATTGTAACCACATTAATAATTTTTATATAATATTAATAATAAATAAATGTGTAGTTTTTTAATTGATTCTGAGAAATTATTTATTTTTAAAAATTTATTTGGTTAATTTTTAATTTTTTTTTATAAAATTTTTTAAAAAATTGGTTTGATTTTTAAATTTGTTTAATTGTAGTGTCCCATTTAAGGATAGCGAATTATTTATTTAAAAAAATGTATTTTAAACAATAAAAAATTACAATCTTGAAATTATATTTCCAGATTCCAAAAAAACCATTTTATCTACAACACAATTAATTATGTCCACCTTGTTTGTCCATCATGAAAGAGTTGTTTCACTATGTGTCGTTCTCAATAGAACACAAAAATAAATGACATTCAAAGCGTAATCAAGATAGGAATTCGAAATTTAAATCAGTAAAAATTTGAAATCTCAACCATTCATCAAATTTGACAATTTAAACAACTCTAGTATCTATTTTAGTCATTTTAATAATTATGAAAAAAATTCGATTATATTTAATAAACAAATCACCAAATCACCGGAAAACAAATAATTTACCTATCAAATTCTATCCCTAGTATAATTTGGGAAGAGACAAAGACAATGACGTGGCTTATTAAAAGCCCCACCTCTCAACGTCATATTCCTTGTGATCATGCACAATAACATTATTTTATCTATAAGAGAGTGAACGGTGGGTGACGTCATGCCTCATAACACGAGGACTCGCCTCCCGTGTGCCGTCCCTAGAGAAACGTACCACACTCCGTGATATTGCTCAAACAAATCTTCTTCCGACCATACAGTATTTCCGTGGCAGTTGTCTATAATGGCGATTTTTTGGAAAGCTTTTCTGGTGAGTTTTTTCCGGTTAAAATCTGCAGCAATTTATTGAATCTCAGTGATAGCTAGTTTTGCAAAATCAAAGCGTCCCAGGGGTTTTTCATTGCTGAATTCCAAAATGCAGTTAAAAACCATTAACTGCAAACAAATCATGATTTTAACCTCAATTTTCCGCCTGGGATTTCCGTCACCGGATCTCCAAAAAGTCGGCATTATAGACAAACTCCATTTCCCGTGTGCCGTCTTCTCACCGTTTCTTTATAGCATACCCTATCTCTTAAAAATAATTATACTTTATATTGTGGGATTTAATTTTTGTTATTTTTATTGTTATTTAAAGGATATTTTATTTTAAATGATTGATTAAATTATTATTGGTTTAATAACTTTATTTATTAATTACTGATTTTTGTTTTTAGTTTTATTTCACTTTTATTTATTTTATTTTATTGTTCTATATTTCTGAAATTATTTATTTTCCCTCTATTTTCATTAATATGACTTATTATTATATTAAAACATATATATAATAAAATAAACACATATGTTAATATAAATAATATTAGCTAATCAATTTTTTTAACTTTTGGTGATGACATTCAACAACACAATATTTTATTAGTTGTTTTATTTTTGTGATGAAATCTTTGTATTTATTATTTTTTAGTTTAATTAAGCTATATTTAAACTAATCCGCATGTACTAGCTACTATGTAGCTCTTGTTAGTTACATAATATCAATAATTAATATGTAAAGAATGGTATGAATATATTCAATATGAGTATTCCTAGGAAGTCTTAGTGTTGCACCCTCTTCCTTTGACCTAGGGGGGGCATTGAGGGAGTGGGGGGCTAATGGTTGAACCCTAGCCTCCTTCACCCTCTGTTTCATGTTGCCTCCTCTTCCATTCACCTAGGTCGTGCTTTATTAAGGCTTGTCTCGAAGGTGCGGTTCACTTGTGCTAACTCTAGTTTGGGAATGGGCATTGAGGGAGTGGGGGCACTAGTAGCCACCTTTGCCCCTTGCTTTGTTCTGCTCGCTTCGACATTCCCTTTGCAGGTGTAGTTCTCGATATCATTTGTGTTGGGGTCATTGTCGGTGTCGCCTCTCGTGCTCAAGCTTTGTCTTGGTTGCTTGTCTGGGTTTGCCACTAGTCACATTTCTCTCTCCCATCCTCTGTTGTCACTTTGGTCAATTTTTTTGTGGATGTGGAGCGGTTTTGTCCCCTGAATTCAAGGTCTTAAGTTCCACTCGCCGCTTGGTCGATATTCTTTGGACTATTGGTCATTTCCTCTCAAGGTTTTGACCCATGGATGTTTATAACCATTGAGATTTTGTTAATAGGCCTTTGCACCATGTATGGTCTTTCTAGGGTTTTGGCCTTGGTGTATAGTTTTTTTGTGGTCCTCTAGTTATTGGGGGACGTTTCTTGGAGCTTTGTGCTCGTTATTTTGCAGGCCTTACAACTAACTATTGAATGTGTTTCTTACAACATTTACAAAATGTAATTTTGTTTTCAATAATAAAATTATAGATTTTTTTTCAAGGAAAAAATGAATATATTCAATATGGTGTGAATGTATAATTTCTAATTGATAACTAGTCATATAAATTTACTATTAAAATTATTTAAATCTCCTTTATAAATATACTATTGAAAAGATTTAAATCTGTTTTTACCTTTGGGAGAAAAGGTTCAATTTTGTGTTTGAGTAAATAGTGTGATTGTTGTTTTTTTCTTTTTTTTCTTTTTTCTTTTTCAAGTGTGACAAAGAGCACTAATTACTAGCTTAACTTGAATGAACCTAATAATCAAAAGCATGTATTTCTTTGTCAGAAACTAGATTCATAATGTATTTTCTAACATTTATAATATCAATCTAATTACCATACAACACAAATTATATTAGTGATAAACATCATCTATTAATATAATGATTAATAAAACTTATATTTATTACAATAAAACATTATATTATCATTACAAATTATTTTATTAAAAAATATTTAATATTACTGCCCTAAATAGTTTGAAACACTTCGACACATAAAATATTTCAATGTGATTTTCCTAAAACTTCTCTTTATAAAAACTATAAATTACAGAAACTTGCACTCAAAATTTTTCATATTTTTGCATTATTTAACAAATTTCTTATATTCTTTATATTTCTAAAATATTCATTAAATTTCTTATTTGTTCTTATAAATCAGAGGCATTGCTGGATATTAAAAATCATGATTTTTATAGCATTGCTGGATATTAAAAATCATGATTTTTATATTCCTCAAACTAACTTTATGCTAAAGTTAATAAATATATCAAAAGACATCCAAAAAAAGTCAAATTGTCAAAGCCCATCATTGATTAGTTGATCAAGCTCATGTCAACAAAATGACACTATTAATTGGCATCCCAAGATAATATCATGTGCACATAAGAAAATGGTAATAAATACATTAAAGAATAGGCAAATGATATTATCACATAGGAAAATGGTAATAAAAACATTAAAGAATAGGCCAATATTTGTTGAACCCAATAAATTTGGTAGCTCATGAATGTGAAGTTAAAAAAATGTTAAAAAGAAAAGTGAAGAACGTTGTTGAATTATTGTTGTAAACACCTCCTGTATGTGAATATTATACGCAGTTGGAGCGAGGATTCCAATATGTGGTGGTCACAATTTTGGAATTGACAACACCCTATGCTCCACGGTGTTCCAAAGGTAGTGTTACCAAAAAAATCATAACATTATTGCATAGGAGGAATGGCATGGTTATCGAACCCAATGAGTTGTTTACAATGGCCTGCAATATATTTCAATAACATGGAGATTTATAATCCAATATATTTCAATAAGATGGAGTAAGATGGACCATGGAGCATTAAAATCAATGTATAAAATAAAAGTGTTGTCTGGGTGAAATGGTGTTTTTTTAATTATGTTTTTTATTAAAAATTATTTTTTAATCTATAGATGGATTCAATGTTTCGAGGGATTAGGATTGTATAGAGTTTATACATCAAATTTGTGATTTCAATAAATTTTAATTAGATTTTCGGGTAAATTCGACTAGAAAATATAGTAGAAAACCTCCAAGATATAAAACAATTAAACTACCACCTATAAACATATCCACACTCCAAGATGTTAGTCAAACAAATCCCCTACCGTGTGTGCTGTGTCTTTTGAGCTTTTCAGTGTCTGAACCACTTAATCAACTCAATTTTAACACATTCGCCATAAAGATTATATATTGAAAAAATATATTCATTAATGTTGCATTGATTAGAATATATAATAGTTTACCTATATAAGTTAAATGTGAGATAAATGTGAAGAGATCCAATGTAAAGTTTCATTTTAAAAAAAAACTAAAATATAGTAATAACTAATATTGACTTATAAAACAATGAGCATAATTATAAATCTTGTGGTGAACCCCTCTCTCTATATAACAATTAATTAAGATCTTTAATAATTTTTGTAAGAAAAGCATTATTATATTTTTCAAGAATAAGAGGTGAAAATATATTAACATATTATGTGCAAAAGGACACTAAAATTACATCCAAAAACTAGAGTAGCAAGATTTTCCAAAGTTGTCTATATCAAGTCTAAAATTTACTAACCTCCTAGACCAAAAACTGGTTACATATATTTAGAGATGTTTACAAGTATGCTACCTATAGTATATACCTAGTTCTTTACAATATTTAGTGGGCATAGTCAAAATTACAAAGAGTGCACATCTACACTAATCATATGTGATTACTATAATATCCATAAAAACTACCCAATTCATATTAGGTAGACCGGTTGAAGGAGAATGTGCAGTTGACAAAAGATGTTGGGGCCATAGCAACTAGGATGCCTTCTTGTTGTGTTGTTTGTACACTTTTCAATTACTATTTTAGTCAATCCAATTCAACTCTTTCCTCTTGAATATGATTATATTGTGCAGTTAGAATGCCCATCAACAAATCGAACTAGGTTGATAACCTATCTATTTGCATGCTAAGGGTGACAAGCTCCAAGTACTCCTCAACTTCCATTGTACTTGGTTTTATTCCTCAGTGATGTCGTCAACCTTGCCTAACATCCATGGATGCATCTAAAGTGTACATCAACCTAGTTCAAGGTGTAGTTACAATCCTACCAATGACTACTAATGAACCTTATATCTCAATTTAGACTATGATCTCCAAAAAGTTGACAAAGCATTGTGAGTAGTCAGGAATGGGACTATGTTACTTTAATTTCCCAAGACAACTATCCACACTAACAAATCCATCCATGATATCATTGTGGTCGGATGATTCATCAAAAAATTGATTGCAAAGTAATTGCTCCCTTTCATCCACACATAGAACCCTTCTTCCCACACTTGACTCATCAACCTTCAATAACTCATCCTCTAAAGCGGTTGGCCTCATGTTATTGTCGTGACTGGGAAGTAAATGTGTCTTTTCCCTCACATGCTAAGCCCTACTTTGATCTCTATATCTCCTTCCTACATCACCTATGCATTGTCCTTCAACCTTGTTTAGTACTCCATTCACATGAGGCTGTTGCAGTTCATCCATAAAAACCCACACAAAATGCATTGTTCCTTCCATTTGCCCTTTCTATTTTCAAATCATTGCATGAATTACTTACCTTTGCATTAACACCACCATTATTACTCAATGACTTAAGGTTATGGAATTGGGACTAGCTGGATAATTCGATTGACCCTCATTGTGCTTGGATAAAGCCTTAGACAACTTGATCGATCACTAAATCTGCTAGCTTGTTTAGCTCCCTTGGTGCATGCTTAGCTTCAGTTGCAGGAACTGAGTGGACGCTTGCCACAATTCTCTTGAAAACAATACTTAGTTTAAGGTCTATAAGAGTAGCTTCAAGGTTAAGATGACAAATTTTGTTATTGGAATCCCCCACAATAATGAGTGTATTACTGGGAAGTTTCTTAGCTAAGTTGATTCCTTGTAGGAGGGCATACATCTTCACTTGGTTGTTGGATGTTATGCCCAAAATCCAAGAATAAGTTAATTCCATTTGCCTTATAAAACTATAGAATACCCCACACACATGTCACCTTTGAATAAACATTATAATTGGAACATTAAAAAAAAAACATAATCTCAATAAGATTAAAACTCACATCCCTGTAAAATTTAATAAAATCACTAGCAAAAATATGAGATATTACAAAGCTTTTATCAATCCTAACTTATCAATCCTAACTTGATTTATGTTATATAATATTAATTAAAAAAATATAAACATTATTAAAAATAGTATTAATAGCCATTATATTTATAGTAAAATTTGGCATTCCTTAAATAACTCTTAAACACTTTGAAATAAGTGAATTTATTACTTAAATTAACCCATAAAATTATTAAACATCTTGAAACAAACCAATTTAAAAAATGGTATTACAAACGAGATTAAAAATAAGCATCACTTCCTCTTAATAGAATATACTCTTAGGACAGGACTATACAATTTTTTAATTTAACTACTTTCGAAAACCTCTTTAAATGGAATTTATAATAATCTTTATATTTTCATTTATATCAAAATGCAAGTTTTTGTATTTATGATTTGTATAAAAAAAATTAAAATCCCAATAACTGCCAAAACAATTACGTATTTCCTAAAAAATTACATTTTATTTGCTATATTTAAATATAAAATATTTAGTTTATTTTTATTTTTGAATTCTTATTATATAAAATAATAATATTTTTATTTATATTATATTTAAAAAATAAATAATATAAAAAATATTTAATATTTTTTCATTATTTATGATTTATTAATATTGAATATAATATCATAAACGTGATAAATAATTGCAAATTTTTATATATAAGATAATTAAATCTAAAAGATATTTCGAAAATTTGTTGAAATTGAAAAAAATGAAAATAATATTACACTTAACAATTATTATGTACACATCTGATAACAATTTATGGGAAAAAAATTATATAATTTAAATTTTGATAATAATTTTATAAACTTGTCGATATAATAATACATTTAAAGTAGATTATAAATAAAGATAATCAATACTATATATATTTAATATATAATTTAAAAATTTTTATATAAAATTATTATTATATAATATTTAACTAAATAATATTTATCTTATGTTTTGGGTAAATATTTTATTTTTTTTATAAATTGAAATGTATATAAAAGATTTGAATATTTTAGTTCAGTTTTTCAAATTGCACCATAATCAAAATTGCACACTTTGTAGATAAGTGTAAGATATTAAAATGTTCAAAAAAACACTAAAAGATTGAGATGCACATTGAAAATCATTCCAGAGAGTCTAACATGAGAGACTGTAAAATAAGAATTTAAAATAATTGTGGGCATAACATAGATTAAGTAGATGGATCAGAATCAGTGGCGACAACCTGAACCAAATCTTCATTGTTGCCAGGATTGTTGCCAATTGAAGGAGGGATGCCTAATTGTTGCTCAATATGATCCAAACATTGATCTAAGTCCTGCAAATGATAGTGGAAGTGCTCTAAAGAGTGGAGGATGTTAGCTATATGTTCAAAGTGATCCATTAGAATCTAGCCAAGGAAAAACTTCAAATGTCAGTATAAGTCGATAGTATATAGTATTGGTTGAAACAACCTCCTGTGTAACCTACATTTGGCATCCAGTCTGCCAACTCAGCCAGAACCTCAGTATCTAAAAGTTGCTATCATGCAAAGGCCCCCTCACGTTCCATGTGAGTTATCTCTTCCTGAACGAGACTCGGATTGAGGCCCTAAACCTTGCAGTTGTTTCTTCTAAACAATGGTGGGTGCAAGAGTTCCCTAAAAAACCTGCTCATAATAATATATCACTCCTCAACAAAAATATACACACTAATAAGGCATGGAAAAAACCACACTTAAAAAACAAGACAATAAAATTAGAGAAAAAAGACAGAGGGAAGTACCCATTAAGAAAAACTATCTAAAAAATTAAAAAACAAAAGTCATAAAATAATATTAATCAATATTATAATAAAATTTTATGTAATTATTTTTATAAATGTTTCCATATATTTAAAAAAAAATTGAGGATATTGAAATCTTAGACTAGACATTCATGTTTGGACATAAAAACAAGTAACATCATTACCAAGAAAGGGGATGGCTTGGTCATAGTTTATATTAATTGGTTTTACATATTTAGAAAGAATACGGATTAATAAAATATATAAACCTACTTGTAGCATCTTCCTCCAATTTTATTACAAGAAAAAGCCACACGACGCACGCTCACATATTTTTATAAGAAATGTCTTCAACTTTATCCTCCAAAATACAAAAGTGACCACATGACTCATAACACCAAGACTTCTTGGAAATATAAATGTTGCGGAGTGTCTTTTGGCGTTCGGAGAGAAAGAACATAATTTATTTTTAAATATAATTGGATTTCAACCATTTTTATATAGTAATTTAATTTATATATACAGTGGTTTGGTTTTATTTTTGTAATGGATTTTGTTTTAAATTTAGTAAGGATTTATTGAAATTACAAATGTATGTATAATTTATATAATTTGTGTGTGTTGCAGAGGAATGGTGTATCTTTTTCTTTCAAACAATTTGATTGTATTTTAACTATTTGTAAAAAGTCTATTGAGATTTACACTTTCTTATATAATGAAACAAATTATTCTCGAAGATTTCTCCCACACTGAAAACAAGGTTTGAAATGTTTTGTTCAGTGAACATGAAGTCTACGCGTGGAACATGAACCAAATGGTGGTCACAAGAACACCACAGGGCGAACATGAATACCTATAGGCGACGATTTAGTGGTTTTACATGTTTACTTCCGTTATGGGCGTATCAACTACGACTCATTCTTCACTATTTAAATTGGTAACACAATATTCCACTTTAATATCAGTTCCAAAACAATAAAAATGTCAAGAAATATATGTTACTAAAAAGTTGTTCTTTGTCTACACAATGGAATAAAACTCTGGAAAATGTCAAAATGCTCAAAGTTGAGGGTCCACGCTTCCTTTGGGTTCTGCAAATTATACTCCCTTGTCTGGTTTTGTTGTTTACTACACACACAGGTCTTTGTCCAATCCGGGCCACTCATTCACATAGTTAGACATCCCTTGTTGCCACAGAGTTAAAATAGAGAGAGATCAAATAGAATGTGATACTTAGCAAGTCTACAAGACGTTAAGAGTGTTCCTGAGCATTAATCCTAAACAAGTCATTTAGAATGTAATTGTAAAATCTTCATCTCATTGAACATTGATTACACAGTTCAACTCTTTTTTAGAGAAACAATTTCATAGCATCCTTTCAGACATTTTCCACCCAACCCCTCAATCGGGATTTTCAAAATTATTTTACATTTTCCCCAAAATCTGAGATCAAAAATACTTGTAGCATAACTGGCTTCTTTTTCTTGAATTTATTAATGAACTCATAACTAAACAAATCCTTAACAAAAGGCCAACACTCAAGTTATTATTTGTCCCTCTAATTTATTTTAACGAAAAATAACATTCAACTATTGTCAAAACATAAATTAATGTTCCTAGAATATGAGCAAGTTTTTTTTTAAATGCCCCTGCATCAATCTTCTAGGGAACAAAAGGATTCATCGACTCCCATCCATGAGGTCTTCATGTCTTCTGCCACTTTTCTGTATAATTGTAGCAGACAACAAAACAACATATTCTATTGGGTGATCTCTCCATTTGACAAGGTACTCGTAGTATTCTTTGCCTCAGGTTATCTTTACCACTCTTTTGTCCAAAATTGCCTCTACTTGCATTGGTTTAGTTGTAGGTATTTGCTTCATCCATTTGGCTTGTTGGTCCTTGTCGTTATATGTTTCAGATGTTGGTACTTCTGAGTTATCTTCCACATAAGGTTAAAGATCCACTACATTAAAGATAGGATAGATTCCCATGTCGACTAGAAGTTCAATCTTATAAGTATTTGCTGATCTTATAAACATTTGCTGAGAACTTCCTCAAAATTTTGCATGGTCCGATCTTTTTTAGTATGAATTTATTATATTCTTTTTTAGGAAATATTTCCTTACGTAGATGTGCCAATACTAGATCTCTTTCCTCAAACTTAACCTCCCTTCTCTTTAAATCTACCTTTTTCTTATACCTTTGAGTGTTTTCCTGTAGCGGTCCCTTAACTTGTTCATGAAAATATTGCATGGTCGTAGGAAAGTCTTCCCCATTGGCTTCTTAGTCCCGATTTTCCCAAATCTCTGAGTTCAAAAACTCCTCGTGGGTGTACTCCATAAACAATTTTAAATGGACTAAACCCAGTACTTCGATTTGGAGAATCATTATAAGCGAATTTGTCCTGCGGAAGGACTTGATCACATTGGAAAGGGTGCTCACTTATCAAGCTTCTCAATAGGTTTCCCAAACTCCTGTTGATGATTTTGATTTTTCCATTCGTTTGAAGGTGATAGGTTGAGTTGAAACTGAGCTTAGTTCCCAACCTCTTCGACAATGTCCACCAAAAGTGTCCAATGAACTTTGTGTCCTTGTTAGGAACTATACTTGTAGGAAGACCATGTAGCCTTTGTTGGCATTATGTTTCTGGTATGGTTATATGTTACAGATATTGTACTTGATGGCAACACCCATGGCATGGCTCTCAATATGATGAGAAAAAAAAAAAAAAAGTTTATTTCATGTGGGAAAACTTACCTTTGGTCCATGGTAGTTAGTCCTTGGAATTTGAACCTATGGAGAAAAGTTTATTTCATGTGGGAAAACTTACCT
>APFE031344768.1:2184-13118 GCA_000404065.3 Pinus taeda | reverse complement strand
GTATTGTATTATTATGGTTTTGGCCCGTGGTATTGGTCCATGATTTGAGGAAGAGCTTGCCTATATAAAGCAAAGGAGATCATTTGGCTTGAGCATCTTTTGAAAATTGAATATCGTAAGATCTGAAATATTGGGTTCTCTGTTTAAAAGCTTGATCTATAAAGGAGAAATTGAAATCGAAGGGTTATCTCTCGAGCGCAAGATCAGATCTGAGCATCTGACTGTATTTCGGCCCTAATCAGAGGTACGCAGAAGCGACGAAGGGGCAGTGCGTGGGTACGCAGAGGCGACGAAAGGGAAGTGCGTGGGTACGCAGAGGCGACGAAAGGGAAGTGCGTGGGTACGTAGAGGCGAATAAGGCGCAGTGCGTGGGTACGCAGAGCGACGGAGGTTCTGGTGCGTACGCACAGAAAAAGTACGCGGCGCGATAGTGTTTTTAGGTGCGTACCTACTGTGGCAGTACGCGGTGCGATAGTGCATTTGGGTGTGTACCGTACGCAGTGCAGTAGAAGCAGCAGTGCGTGGTCACGCAGTGCAGCAGAAGGAACTCTGCGGGTATACACAGAGAAGCAGAGGGTGAAGTGCGTAGCGACGCAGGCCAAAGAAAGGAAAGCTGCATATCTGTCTCATGACTATCTGTTGACTGAATTTTTCTGTTGATAAGGTATTCTGGGTTTAGCTCTGTGTTGTTGATCTGGTTACTGCTGTTGACTATGAAATCTACATGTACTTGATGATCATTTGATGTATATGGATCCAGTTTGAAAATTCATGAAAAGTGGTCCTTGAAAAGAATTAGGGGGTTGTAGCTCCCTTCCAGGAGAGACAGGAAAATGAGAGAGAGTTGTAGCTCTCTGCAGGTTGCAACCTGCGTACTGGTAAAGGACTGCACCAGTACAAGACCATTGTGAAAGGAGTTTCTAATTTGAAAGAAGATAGAGACATATTGCAGCAGGTGGTTTTCACCCACATTGGGTTTCCACCTTATATCTGGTGTTCTTTGATGTGACTGTCTGCTTTTCTTGTTCATGCTCATTATTTATGGTATTGGTATGCAAAAATAATTCAAAGTATAAATAAGGAAGAATTGTTAAAAGGACTAGATAATACTGATTCACCCCCCCTCTCAGTATTATTTTCAACAGCCTTACTACCTCCTTAAAAAATAGATTGGCAACTTGTGTTGCAACACTTGTTTTGTTACAAGGTATAAAATGTGCCATCTTTGAAAATATGTCCACTACAAAAAATATACAATCATTGAACCTTTGAGTTCTAGGCAATTCTAAAACAAAATCCATACATACCGCATTCCATGGTCTATCAAGAATAGGTAATGGTTGATACAACCCGATGTTTGGCAAGTTGGAATATTTTACATCTCTTCACAAACTTCTCAACATCAACCTTCATGATTGGCCAAAAATAATGAGCACTCAGTTGAGCAAATGTTTTTTCACTTCCAAAGTGCCTTACCAATCCTATGTTATGCTTTTCCTGTAGTAAATTGTCCCTCACGGAACCTTTTGGTATGCATAATTGGCAACCCTTAAACAACAACCCTTCTTACAACATATAGTCCATCCAAGGACTCCTATCCCCGCTTACCAGATTTTGACACGCTTCGTAAGCCTCCTGAAAATCTGCATCATCTTTGTACAACTCCTTGATCTGATCCAATCCCAAGACCTTCACTTGAAACTTCTACAAAAGTAGGTATCTTTTGCTCAAAGCTTCGACAAATTTATTAGTACTTCCATTAATATGTTTCAAAACAAATGTAAAATTCTACATATACTCTACCACTTAGCATGTTTGTGATTTAATTTGTCTTGTTTGGTAATAAATTGCAAGGCATGATTATCAAAATATAAGATAAAATCCCTACGCATAAGATAATGCCTACATTTCTTTAGAGCTTAGATGACTACGTATAACTCCTTGTCACATGTAGAGTACTTCTTTTTCTCTTCGTTCAACTTCTCACTGAAGTAGGCCATTGGTTTCTCATCTTAGCTAAAAATATCCCTTACTTCATTGTCACTAGCATCACACCTGACTTGAAACACCTTATTGAAATACGAAAGAGCTAATATAGGCTTCTTAATCATCTTGTTTTTCAACAAAAGAAAAATTCTTTTAGTTGTTGTTGTCCACCTAAAAGGATGATTTTCTTTCTTGATAGTGTCAAATGATTGGGGCGCATATTCCACTAAAATTTGTAATAAACTTCCTATAGAAACTTGCTAACCCATGAAAACTCCCGACTTCAAAGATATTTCTTCGAGAAGGCCATTCTTGGATAGATTTCGCTTTCTATGGATCCATTTTCACACCTTTTTGAGAAATTACAAAACCCAAATAAGTTAATTTTGTTTTCATAAAATAATACTTCTTTAAATTTATCAAAATATTTTCTTGATGCAACTTCTTCATAACCAAGTTTAAGTGCCTCATATGTTCCTCTTTTGTTTGACTGAACACCAGGATATCATCAATAAATACAATTACAAACTTTCCTATGAACTCTTTAAGGACTTCATTCATAAGTCTCATGGATGTACTAGGGGCATTTGTCAAACCAAAAGGCATTACCAACCACTCGTACAACCCTTCATTCTTTTTAAAGGCAGTTTTACATTCATCCCCTTCCCTTATTCTAATCTAGTTATATTCACTTTTTAAATCAATCTTTGAAAAATATCTAGAACCACTTACACAATAAATTAAATCATCAATACGTGGCAAAGGAAATCGATACTTGATAGTAGTCTTGTTTATGGCTCTGGAGTCGGTGCACTTTCTCCACTCTCCATCTTTCTTTGGGCTCAATACTCTAGGTGTGGTGCATGGGCTCAAATTCACATTGATCAATCCTTTTTCCAACAATTGTTCCACTTGTTTTCTGATTTCTTCATTCTCTATTGGTTTCATTCTATAGGTTGCCTTATTTGGAAAGCTTGCTCCCAGAATATGATCCATATGATGGCTTATGCTTCGAATGGGTGGCAACTCATTTGGTAAGTCATATACTACAATATCGGCATATTCATTCAATAAATTATGAACTTTATTTGGAAAATTATTTAACCTTGTGTTTTTCAAAATAACTCTAGGTTTTGTGATCAAAGTGAAGTTTACCCCTTCTTCTTGGATCTGATTCAAGAATTCCTTTCCACCAATTGGAAAATCATTGGGAGTGTTTTGTACTTCAGCTTTTGCTTCCTTCAAGGGCATGAGGATGTGCCTCTTACCATCTTTCTTAAATGTGTAGGTGTTTTTCCTACCAACATAAATTACATTCTTATCGTATTTCCAAGGTCTTCCAAGTAGCACATGACAAACTTCCATGGGCATAATGCCACATAGTACTTGATCATTATATCATCCACTCTAAAACTCAACTTTTCATTGTACATTTACCAATACTCGTTGATCTTTCTATAGCTAAGAAACTTTGCATGGGGAAGGACGTGGCATCCTTTCCAACCCCAACTTGTCTACCATTTCTACAGTGATTAATTGTCAATTCTTCCATTATCAATAATGAATTTGCAACACTTTCCTTTTGCCTTACATATTGTCTGAAATATATTCCTTCGTTGAGGTGGCTCACACACTTATTTACTTAGCTTCAACAAGGCTCTTTTCATCAATAGGGCTTCTTTGGTTTCTCAAACTTCAACCTATGCTTCATCTTCTTTAGTTTCATTCTCAGCTTGCACCACTTGTACATTTCTTTTTTTTTTTGTAGCATTTTCCATAAAGTTCCACGACTTATGGCCTAACTTGTCACCAATGTAACTTTAAACTTGATTATATTTGTCTTCGCCTTTTCCTCTTGAAGAAGATCCTCTACCCCTGAAATCATTAGGTTTGGTTGCTTGTTCTTGTTGTCTATAATTATTAGTTTCAGCATGCTTTTTCCCTTTCTATTGTCCTCTTCCTCTTGACATACCTCTACCTTTTCCTTGGCTCTTTCTTGCCAACTTTTCAGCCCCCTTCAATGCAGCCTAATACACGCCCTCTATAGAGCTCAATGAAAACAAACTTATTTCATCATGTATGTCAAACCTTAGCCCATTGATATATCTAAAAACTCTCTCAGGTTTATCTTCTATATAACTTACCCTAATATTTATCTTATAGAATTACTCCATGTATTCTTTTACTGTGATTAGTTTTTGTCTCAAATTTTACATTTTTCTAAACAACATCAACTCATAAAATTTGGGTAGAAACATACATTTTAACTTCGCGACCATTCTGCTCTAACTCTTAATCTCAACTTTGTTTTTGCACCTCCTTTCTTCCTGCACCCCATCCCACCATAAGGTTGTGTTCCCTCTCAGCCTTGTAACAACAAATTTCACTTGCTTTTCCTCTCTTACTTCTTAGTAATCAAAATATTTGTCCAAGGTAGTTATTGAGTCGATCAACGCCTTTGGCTCTAAACTCCTCTCATATGTCAGAATCTCAACTTTTGGCCTTGAACTAGAACTTAAAATGGACTTAGGAAGCCTCCATTTTTTAGTTTCTTCTACTGCTTTTCCTTCTTCTTTAGAATAATCCCCTTTTGGTTCACTGGTGTCCTCAATTTCAAGATCATGTTGTCTGGATACTTCAATAACCTCCATTCTTTCCCACAGAAGTCGTACCTCTTCTAACAATTCTGCATTAGCCACAGGTCAATGACCTCTTCCTTTTCCACCTCAACCTCTTATGATCCTAAGTGCCATCTCTTGCACATCAATCACTAGAAATCACCTTACTATAAACTGTAAACTCCAACTACAAGTATGTTCTAATACCACTAATGTTGCAAGTGAATGGTGTATCTTTCCCTTTCAAGCAGCCTGACTATATTTTAACCACTTGTGGAAGGTGTAATGGGATTTACACTTTCTTATACAATGAAACAAAACATTATGGAAACTTTCTCCAACAAAGAAAACAAGACATGAAAATGCTTTGTTCAGTGAAAAAGAAGTCTACACAAGGAACAAGAATTGAATTGTGGTCATAGGAAGACCATAGGGCGAATAGTAATACTTGTAGGTGACGATTTAGTGGTTTTACTGGTTTACCTTTGTTCTAGGTGTACAAACTATCACTCATTCTTCACGATTTAAATTGGTAACCCAATGTTCCACTTTAATAGCAATTTCCAAAGAATAAAAATGTCAAGAAATATATGTTACTAGAAATATGTTCTTTGTCTAAACAATGGAATAAAAATAAAGAAAAATTCATAGCGCTCATAGATGAGGGTCCACTCTTCCTCTAGGTTCTATAAATTACACTCTCTTGTATGGTTCTTTTGTTTACTACATACACAAGTTGTTTCCCAATCTTCCACGCATTCACACAGTTAAATGTTCCTTGTTTTCAATTTATTGGTATTTAGTAATCTATCAATATTTAAAAACCATTTAATCTATATCGCTATACTAATAAATTTATAATTAATAAGCAACTTCAAACGAATACAAATAAAGTTTAGTTTACCATTCTTTTGAACCAAACAAAACTAAATTATTGTAAGAAATAAATTATTTTGATGTCCACGAGGCTAAAGATAGCCTATGGGACACATTGCTTCTTCATCTGCTTGGTGTATTTGGCCCTTTTCCTGTGAAGCTTCAAAATTAATGCTCCCAACTTCTCGACAAACCCCTCGCTAAATAGATTATCCCATGAGCTAGCTGCCAGCATATCTGCATAACTATCCCTGATGTCTTTGAAGGCCTCACATTCTAAAATGAAATGTTTTTTTGTTTCCACTTTTTCTAAAGAACAAAAAATGTATACTCTTTCCTCCCACACTTCCTTTAGCCTTTTCCAGTACCCTGTTTCACAATGAAGTGAGGTGAGGATGAATGAATGATATTTTCATGTCCATTAGACTAAAAGTAGTTTATGTAATTACTAATTTCTATGTTTTCAACTTTTTTTAATTCAATCATTTCCTTATTGAAATTGATGATGAGTTGGCCTATTCTTCTAACAATCCCCTTGCTAAATATTTATTTTGGTGTTTTTAAAATAAGGTGTTACTAAAATAGATATATTCTTAAAAATACAAAAATAAATATTTAGAATTAAAAAAAAAATAATTATATAAAAAATTTAGATTTAAATTAAAATTTTTTAATTAAAATTTATTTTAGAGTCAATTTAATGTGGATAGAAAATGATGTATTCATGTTGGAGACAAGTTATCAGATTGTACCACTTCAAGGTAAAGATACTCCTCTATCAACCTTTCCTATAAAATTGATCATAAAACATAAATGGAACTACTAAAATATAATTGATTATTTCTGTAATTCAATAATTATAATTTATATATATATTTTTATTTTATTTAAATTATTATAATTTATAATTTTAAATTTAATTAATTTGTATGTAAACTAATTGTATTTAAAATTTAGAAAAAAAAAGAAAATTCTTTTTTTTTTTTTTTTTTTTTTAAACAATGGTGAATTGGTAACTATCAAGCTTGATCCAGGGGAGACCCAGGATCAAGCCTCATAGCTGCCACTATAACACCAAGAGTATAACCAACCACCTGTAGATCGGGTATACTAAGATCCTATGATTTTAGCAAGAGCAGACTCATCGGGAGGGGAGTCCGCCCCTTTAGCCGCCACCATAATATTAAAAGGAATTGGTTCGCTTGGGGTAGATCAATTGGCAATAACCATGAAAATGAAGTCTCACCGAACAGAAGTATTGGGTTAAAATTTTGTGCCATCCCCCAGAATGGGGTGAGAAGTTAGACATGATAAAGATGTAATCCTACCAAACTTAAAAAAAAAAAATTAAAAAAAATTCCATAACTAAAACACATCAAAAAAACATATCTACAACATTATTACAATTATAACTTATAATAACCCACAAATTATATAAAACAAATCTAACCAAATTTTAAATTAAATAAAATCTATATTAATTACTCACCTCAACTATTTTTAATAACAAAAATACTACTTACAACATTTTCTTCCAATAAACATGGTGCAATCCACTATTTTTTATAACAAATCTAACGAGATTTTAAATTAAATCATATCTATATTAATTACTTACCTCAACTATTTTTAATCACAAAAATACTCCTTACAACAATTTCTTCCTTGTGATCACAAAATACGAGATAACGTTGTTTTAACGATAAGGGAGTGAGTCGAAGGTGACGTCATGCCTCACAACACGGGGACTCGCCTCCCGTGTGCCGGTCCTCCAGAAAGGTACCCACAGTCCGTGATATTGCTCAAACAAATTTACCTTTGACTAGACAGTATTTCCGTGTGCGGTCTGAGGGTCTCTCACCGACTACACGTTGAAATAGCCGGTTATAAATAATCCATAGTTAATGATAAACTATAATTAATGGAAAAAAGTTTTTCCTTTTTTTTCCCACGGAGTGAGGGTTGGTAGTTAAACCTTAGCTGCTTTGGCCTTTTTTCATGCTACCTCAACTTCCTTTCACCTGTTATAAATAACCCATAGTTAATGATAAACTATAATTAATGGAAAAAAGTTTTTCATTTTTTTTTCTAAGGGGTGAGGGTTGGTAGTTGAAACTTCGCTGCCTTTGCCCTTGTTTCATGCTACCTCATCTTCCTTTTACCTGGTTCGTGCTTTGTCAAGGCTTGTTTCGGAGGTGTGGTTTACTTGTGTTGGCTCTAATTTGGGAATGGGCATTGAGGGAGCGGGGGCTTAGTGGCTACCCTAGCCACCTTCGCCCCTTGTTTTGTGTTGCTCACTTCGACATTCCCTTTGCAGGTGTAGTTCTTGACATTGCTTGTGATGGGGTCATTGCTAGTGTCGCCTCACTTGAGCTTAGTCTTGGTTGCTCATTGGGATTTTCTACGGGTCACATTTCTTTCTTCCATCCTCCGTCGTCGCTCTGGTTAGTTTTTGTGGAAGCATAGCGGTTTTGTGTCTCGACTTCATGGTTCGTAGTTCCAATCGCCACTTAGTTGACGTTCTTTGGACTATTGATTGTTTCCTCTCAGGTTTTTGACCCATGAATGTTTGTAACCCGGGGTTTTGTTAAAGGGCCTTTACACATAGTTTTCTTGTGGTCCTCTCGTTATTGGGGGACATTTCTTGGAACTTTGTGCTCAATAAGTCATACTCCAAGCCCTACCTACAATATATTTCAATAACATGGAAATTTATAATCCAATATATTTCAATAAGATTGGAGAATTAAAATCCATGTATAATATAAATGGTGTTGTTTAACTCTTTTATATATTTTAAAGTTTTTAATTAAAAGTTGGTGAAATATTTTTATTGGTTAGATTGTGCTTTTTTAATAAAATTTATTTTTTAATATATAAATGGGTTCAATGTTGTGAGGGATTACGATTTTGTAGAGTTCAGAGATAAAACTTGTGATTCCAACAAATTCCTATTGTATTTTTGGGTCAATTTGACTAGAATATATAGTAAAAAACCTCCAAATATAAAACAATTAAACTACCACAAATAAAAGTACCCACTCTCTCACATGTTAGTCAAATAAATCCTCCTTTTGTGTGTTGTGTCTTTTGAGCAACTCAACCACTTAATCAAATCAACTTTAATACATTCATCATAAAGATTATATATTGAGAAAATACATTCATTAATGTTACGTTGATTGGAATATATATTAGTTTAGCTATATAAATTAAATGTGTGATAAATGTGGAGAGACTCAAAATTAAGAATTCATTAATAATTAAAAAATCTAAAATATAGTAATACCTAATATTTTGTTATAAAACAATGATCATAAATATAAATCTTTAATGGTGAACCCCCTCTCTATATACAGTAGTTAATTGACATTTCTAATATTAAAAAAAAACATTATTATTTTTTTTAATAACAATAGGTGAAAATATATTAATATAAAGGAAAGTAAAGTTACATCCAAAAACTTGAGTGACAAGATTTTCCAAAGTTTTCTATAAGTCTAAAATTTAATAACTTCTTAGACCACAAACTTGTTACACATATTTAGAGATGTTTATAAGTATACTACCTATAATATATGCCGAGTTCTTTACAACATTTATCTGGCATAGTCAAAATTACAAAGAGCGAACATCTGCACTAATCATATGTGATTACTATATTATCCATAGAAACTACCCAATTCAGATTAGGAAGACTTGCTGAAGGAGTATGTGCAGTTGAAAAAAGATGTTGGGGCCATAGCAACTAGGATGCCTTCTTGTTGTCTTGCTTGTACACTTTCCAATTACTATTTTAGTCCATTCAATTCAACTCTTTTCTCTTGAATATGATTATATTGTGCAATTAGAATGCCCATCAACAAATCGAACTATGTTGATAACCTGCCTATTTGCATGCTATGAGTAACAAGCTCCAACTACTCCTCAACTTCCATTGTACTTGGCTTTATTCCTCAGTTATGTCGTCAACCTCGCCTAACATCCATAGCTGCATCCAAAGTATACATCAACCTAGTTCAAGGTATAGTTACAAGCCTACCAATAACTACTAATGAACCGTGTATCCCAATTTAGATTACGATCTCCAAAAGGTTAACAAAGCATTATGAGTAGTTAGGAATGGGACTATGTTACTTTAATTTTCCAAGACAACTATCCACACTAACAAATCCATCCATGATATCATTCTTGTTGGATGGCTCATAAAAAATTTGATTGCAAAGTAATTGCTCCCTTTCATCCACACATAGAACCCTTCTTCCCACACTTGACTCATCAACCTCCAATAATTCATCCTCTAAAGGGGTTGGCATCATGTTATCGTCATGATTGGGAAGTAAATGTGCCTTTTCCCTCACATGCCAACCCCTACTTCCAACTCCATATCTCTTTCCTACATCACCTTTGCATTTTCCTTCAACCTTATTTAGTCCATTCACACGGGACTATTGCAACTCATCCATAAAAACCCACACGGTGCACTATCCCATCCATTTTTCCTTTGTATTTTCAAATCATTGCATGAATTACTTACCTTTGCATCAACACCACCATTATTACTCATTGACTTAAGGTGATGGAATTGGGATTAGTTGGATAGTTTGATTGACCCTCATTGTGCTTGGATTAAGCCTTGGACAACTTGATTAGCCACTAAATCCATCGGCTTGTTTAGCTCCTTTAATACATGCTTAGCTTGAGTTTCAAGAACTAAGTGGAGGCTTGCCACAATTCTCTTGAAAAAAGTACTTAGTTTAAGGTCCATAAGAGTAGCTTCAAGGTTAAGATGTCAAATTTTGTTATTTGAATCCCCACAATAATGAGTATGCTACTGAGAAGTTTCGTAGCTAAATTGATTCCTTGTAAAAGGGCATACATCTTCACTTGGTTATTGAATATTATACCCAAAATCCAAAAAAAAATTTAATTCCATTTGTCCTATAAAACCATAGAATACCCCACACACATGCCACCCTAAAAAAAAATAATAATAAAAATAAAAATCATACTCTCAATAAAATTAAGACTCACATCCTCATAAAATTTAATAAAATCACTAACAAAAATTGAAATATTACAAAGATTTTATCAACCTCACTTAATTGATTAAAATTTTCTCTTTAATATTATTAATTTAAAAAAGATAGACATCCTTAAAATTAGTATTAATATTCATGATTTTTATAATAAAATTTGACATTTCTTAAATAACTCTTAAATACTTTGAAATAAGTTAATTATTACTTAAATAACCCATAAGGTTATTAAACATCTTGAAATTGACAAATTTAAAAATTAGTATTACAAATAAGATTGAAAATAAACATCACTTCCTCTTAATAGGTTATTAAAAATATTGAAACAGAGAAATTAAAAAAATTATATTACAAATGAGATTGAAAATAAACATCACTTCCTCTAAATAAGATATACTTTTAAGAAAAAAACTAC
>APFE031344760.1:0-10931 GCA_000404065.3 Pinus taeda | reverse complement strand
AACTAGTCAGTTGCGGAGTTAAAGAAGGAGGAAATCAAGGAGTAAATCATGCAAAAGGAATCTTGCATGCAATCCCATGCTCTAACTAAGAGTCCGCATGTAGATGTGTAGTAGTTGCATGTAGTTGCATGCTTTAACTGAGAGTCTACATGCAGTTGCATGTAGTTGCATGTAGTTGCATGCTATAACTGAAAGTCTGCATGTAGGTGTAGTAGTTCCAACAAGCAGACGATTGCAAGTGAACAACAGGCAGATCCCATTAACATTAAAACACATGCAGCTCTCCCTGCAATCTACCTCCAGTTATGAGCCACAGATTTGAGGAGTTCTAGCTATTCGCCTCGGCCGCCACTGGTAATATCATTAACTGTTGAAACAATATGCGGAGGAGAAGGATGATGATTACTGCGGAGACAACCACCGAGAGAATGATTACACTCCCCAGATCTGTGACAGAATCGGATTTTGAACCCAGAGATGAGAGATGTTGTAATGTAAATACAAACATTTAAATTTGATCAAATAAATGTGTCATGAAATGAAAAAGTATCTGTTTCAATCTATTTTAACTCAGGAATTTATTTTCTTTTTAAACTGAATAAATCTAAATTTAAATTGATAAATATTTTGACAATATTCTTATACAAATTACCATTAAACACCAAACCATACACATACATAATTAACATTAAAGAATAAAATATAATAAAATATAACAAATACTTGATAACAAATATATTAATAACATTACACCAAACCATAAACACAAATATATTAATAACATTACACCACACCATAACATCCATGGTCAGTATTAAAGAATGGAGTTGTCTATAATGGGACTTTTTGGACATTCTGATGACGGAATCTGGCGGAAGAAATTGAGGTTAAATCTTGATTTGTTGCAGTTAAAATGGGTTTTTAACTGCATATTTGGATTCAGCACCCTGAAAAACCCCTGGGATACTTTGATTGTGCAGAAACTAGCTATCAAACTTGCAATTAGAATAAATTGCTGCCGGATTTTGACCGGAAAAACCCACCGAAAAACCTCTCAAAAAGTCCAACAACGGATTAAAGAATAATATAAAACAAATACATTACTAACACTGTTTGGTACAGGGTTGTGAGACTTCTGAATAACGGGGAACGAAAGAACCGCTCCAAAAAAAAGTAGATAGAAACAAGTGGAGCAAATTTTAGAGATATTTAGGAGAAGCTGGAGTGAACAACACACAGATTCATAATCCCATTAACACACTGTAGCGGCCAGGGCCATCAGTGTAAAAGTCAAACGAAGATATAAACTTATAACTCGGAAATAAAGTATTGCTGCAAAGAACTGACAATAGTCATGGTAGCGTGCCAAGCTACACAGAAGTTCCTCGGAAGATTTAGGGAATGCGGGAGAAGAGCTGACGACTGCAAGTGAAGAAGAGGCAGACTGACAACCCCATTAGCATTAAAACAAATGCACCTCTCCCTGCAATCCACCTCCATTTCTCAACCACAGAATTGAGGAGTCCACGTTCGCCTCTCCCGCCATCCGGAAGATCAATAAACTGTTGAACGAATATGCGGAGGAGGAGGATGGTTACTGTGGATACAACTCCGGAGAGAAGGACTAGACTGCCCCAAACCTCTGACCCAACAGGACCCTGAACAGAGAAGACAGCCGTGAGAATCACCCCATGACTGGTCAGATACACATTTATCAAGTATTTTATATAGCTGCACATATGGGTACAACGTTCTTGACGCATAACATTAATTTGCGGAAGAACAGGAATCGCAATAATATTGATAATATGATCTTCAATTGTCAAGGAAACCCTGTTGCTGCTGCTGATGCTGTTGGGTTGATACTCCATCAGAAATCTGATTGTCCTAGGCAAGAATACAAATAGGAGAGATTTTTTTGACAAAGATTAGAATTAGTTTTTATTTTCCCTGAATTAAAGCTGAATCCGAAGAAACCCGAACCCCAATGGAATAGATAGAATGGCAGCGAATTTGATAGACACCTAAATCTGAGTTTAAATAGGATAAATGGACAAAGCCTAGTACAACAATAAATAATAGGCTGCAGAAACTTACAGTGATTGACGAGCGCTCTAAAATTTAAATGTCTCCAATAGCAAACTCCTGGAAAAAGGAAAAAAATATTTCAGAAAAATGTCATTGAAATTAAGGAAATTTCGAGCTATGATGAATCCTGTAAAAGCCCACAGAAGACGATTATGAAGTAAATACAACATAATCTTTAACCCACAGAAAGAAAGAAAAGATGATGAGTATGTGAATTACCTTTCAAATTGCTATTATGTTCAACAAGTGGCCCAGCCTTATAACTGAATCTCTTTGGAGCTGGGAAACCACGGAATCAGAAGAACAAAAACGGAATGCATGGAGTGAATGAAATGGCGAGGAAGGCAGATTATAAGATACGCGGGGGTAGAGCTGCGGGCGGAGGCCTGACCCTGGGCGGGGGTAGAACTGCGGGCGGGGTAGAGCTGCGAGGGGTGAGGTTGCGCGAAGTTGCAAATCACAATTTTGAAAGAGACCGGAGGAACGCACCGTCCATGTAAACATCTTTTTCAACGGATAACGGATTGATAGAGAAAGGAGGGAACAACCATGAATACATACATATTTTTCAAGTCGACACAATTTACAATCAATTTAAGCTAATGGCTGTCGCCTTCACTCGTCAAGGTGAACGTATAGTAGAACGCTATTATGTAGTAGTCTCCTTTCTTCAGATTACACGTGGAACCTTATGCAATCACGTCAGTGCGTTGTCTAATAGAATTTAACGTAACGTGGAGAGCCCATGGGCACTTCAAGGCTCTGGATCTTCACTGGTCAATGTGAACAAAGAGGTTGGTAGTTCATCCATGTGGGTGCATAATTCATAAGACTAACGGAGAGAGCCCGTGGGCCCTTTGAGGAATCCTCAGCGTTATAAGAATCCTAATCACATACAAGTTTAACTGAACGCCCGTGGGCCCTTTGAGGAATTCTCAGCGTTATAAGACCCCTAATCACAGACAAGTTTAACTGAACGCCTGGGCCCTTTCCGCATTCCTTGGTTGGTATAAGTTTTCTATCCCATGATTAGATATCTCAATAAAAATTAAAGGCGTTTTCTGGGATGCCACAAATTCGCCTGGATGACGCTATCCCATGATTAGATATCTCAATAAAAATTAAAGGCGTTTTCTGGGATGCCACAAATTCGCCTGGACGACGCTATAAATTTGTAAATTTGTTTGGATGGCAGTTAGGTTTTTTTGGTTGGAATCTTGGAAAAGAATTGAAAAAATCAGATTGTTGAAGTGTTTAAATAATTTTTTGATAGTGGAAATAGATTTTTATTCAAAATTCTGAAATTTGACAACTATAACTCATATTTTCAAAAAATTTTGCAATTTTTTTTTATAATTTTGTTGGAATTTTCATTATTTTCCATATTTTTAGACTACATGAAAATGAAATAATTGTTAGTGGATTGGAATATTTAACTTTTATGAAATATTTTAAAATAATTTTAAATGTAAAAGTTGAGCTTTATTTTTAAAATTGTTATATTTTTTAGAGATTAATTTTAAAATGCATAGAAAACAAGGGTTTACATGCTTAGCTTAATATAGCTTAATTAAACTAAAAATTAATAAAGCAAATATTTTATCACAAAAATAAAACAACTAATAAAATATTGTATTGTTAAATATAGTCATCAAAGATTAAGAACTAATATTGTTTATATTAACATATATGTTTATTTTTTTTAATTATATATATTTATGTTGTTTTTTTATTAATAATATATTTTTTTATAATATTCATTAAAAAATATTTTCAATATAATAAATAAATCATCTTAAATTGAAAATATGGAGAAAAAAATATAATTCATGAAAATGGAAATAATAGAAAAAGGAAAATAAATAGAAATAAATAGAAAATAACACTAAAATCAAAAAATTAGTAACTAATGTAAGTTATTAAATAATCCATAGTAAAACCTCGATCAATCACTTTACAAATAAATAAATTTAAATAATAATAATAAATTACAAAATATGAATTTTCAACGTTAAACCATGGATAAGTGGCAAAAAAAAATTTGGTCAAAAACAAAATAATTTGCACTCAAAGCAAAAGTAATGTCATCCCTACTATAATAAGTGACATGAAATTATTTATAGTTTTTTTGGGAATATGATATTGATAAGCTATGGTATTGTAACAAAATCTATTTACAAATTAAGAATCTTCATGGTAAAGGGGAGGTAAATCTCCATGAATAAAACAATTGTTTCATCTTTTTTCAAATGTATGTATGTTTGACCTATATTTTAATTAATTGTGGTGATAAGTGTGTCCATTTTGGAATAAAACATAGAGTTTTAATTTAATTATCAGTAATTATTAGGTGCATGGCATGGAGTTAACTCTAAGAATATTCTTGGTATTTTATGCAAATTAAAGTTTGAGATTTATCTCCAAAGTAATTATGTTATTTTTGTTTTCTTAATTAAATTGATTAATTAAAAAAAATTGTCATCTCATCAAGTGTCATATGAAGTTAGTTATGGTTAATATATAGAATTCATGTAACCTAGGGATTTTTCATTGTTCATTTATGCATTCAAAAACATATTTTAAACAACAACAAAAATCACAATCTTGCTTGAAAATGTATTCCAAATTCTAATTTATCACTATTGTAACTCCTTGACATGACTAAGATCGTAAAAAAGTATAACTAGATATATAGCCCATAGGTTCAAAAAAAAAGAATAAACAAAATTCAATATAGTAGTCATTTCCTGGATCACTCATAAAACCTAGTCAAGCATGCCAACACATCGTAGTCATTTCTTGGATCACTCATAAAACCTAGTCAAGCATCCCAACAAATCTATTGACCTTTTTAGGTAGGCTTATTAATTTATTCCCTTCAAAGCCTTACAAAGCCAAGTTAGTGTGTGTTATTCTTGCTTGACTTGCTTGCATGCTTATTATCTCTCGGCCCTTCTTGCTTGCTTGAAATAAAGTATTTTTCTTCCATCCCATTTGCATGTTTCATCTTGGTCTTCTTGCTTGCCATGATAATGTTGGAAATATTAATCTCAACTATCACAGTTAATAGATTGACAACAATCATATGTGTGGGATGCCTCAACTCTAGGTTGCGATTTTGTTTGGAGGTGGAAGGACTCAAGTTCTGAGAAGAAGTACAAGTTGACCATTTTGCAACACATCAAATAGTTAAAGCACTACATATAGAGTTGGTAAAATGTATGTTCAAACATTTATTATGCAACTCTTACTTGCAGTCCGCAACCTCCAAGTTCTGAAAATCTCTCATTTTGTATAATGATTCAAAGTTGTATGTTTAGATAAATATGAATGTAAAGTCATTCGTAGGGTTGAGAGAGTCGAGGGTGTAAGTTTGTGAGGTAGAGAGGAGAAAATATTGGTGGGCGCATGAAAACAAGTTCTTACGGAATTTTACGGAGTTACTTTGCAACCCTTGGTGAAGTGTAAATGGCAGTAAGAACTTTTTTTTACATGGAGGTGGAGCCTCCATTTACCAAGCCAATTTATTTTCATATGTTTTATATCATAATCTAAAGTATGGTCTGTTGCTATATGGTTTTAAACTTTCACGAGTAGATTTACTCGTAACCACATTGTTTTACTCTATTTTGTTGTGAGTAAATTTCTATGTTTTATTCAAGCCTATGTCCACTTACGATTTACTGATTTTTAGGTAAACTCCTCTCCTTTTCTCCTGGTAAAATTTCTAACATGGTATAGAAGCGGGTTAAACTCTATTAGTGTAAAAACAAGTGCTTTTACTAGTAGTTAAAAATTGTTTTGAGGGAAGATTTTTTTTTGGAGCGTATTTACCAGCAAGTAGAAAGTTTTTTTTTACATTGAGAAATGGAAAAATCAAGCACAAACTTGACTAATCCTCAGATACCACAATTTAATGGGGAAAAGTATTATTATTGATCTATTATAATGAAGGCCTTGTTTTTTTTTCAAGACATTTGGGATTTGGTGGAGAATGGTTTTCAAGAACCACCAGATGCAACAACATACAATGCTTTGTCTCAAGCAAAAAGGGATTCGTTGAGGGACAACTAGAAGAAATATGCAAAAACCCTCTTCTACATTTTTCAAGCAGTTCATGAAAGTATTTTCCTAAAGATTCCAGCAGCGACAAAATCCAAGCAAGCCTAAGACACCCTCCAGACAACTACCAACACATGGAAAAAGTCAAGACAACCGAACTGCAAATGTTGAGAAGAGAGTTTGAAACAATCTATATGAAAGAGTTTGAGAATGTAGAATTGTTTTCTACAAATGTAATTGGGTTGGTTACTCAAATCAGGATTCATGAGAAGAGACTTTGAAACAATCTATATGAAAGAGTTTGAGAATGTAGAATTGTTTTCTACAAATGTAATTGGGTTGGTTACTCAAATCAGGATTCATGGTGAGACACTTGAGGAAAGGAGAATAGTTGAGAAAGTTTTGAGAAGTACGCTAGCAAGGCTTGATGCCATAATTGTGGCCATAGAAGAGACAAAGGTTCTTTCACAGTTTTCAGTGGATGAGCTTCATGCATCACTAATTTCTCATGAACATAGACTGAATAGAGAAACTAGCTCCTCGTTGGAGCATGCCTTCAAGACACAAGTTTCATTTCGTTAAGGTAGAGGTAGAGGAAGATCAAATGCTAGAGGAAGAGGAAGAAGCCCATACCAAGGTGGAAGAGGTAGCCCTTCAAGCTTAAGCGGAAGGGGGAGAAATCAAAATCCGAGTCAAGGCCTGAGCCAAAATCAAGCATAAGGTTAGAGGTATGATAAATCTCAAGTCTAATGTAATTACTGTAAGAAGTATGGTCACTATGCAAATGAATGTAGAAAGAAGCAATATGACATAAGTAACAAACCAAAATTAAATTTCACAAAGGAAAATTAGAACCACAATAACATGTATTTAGCTTGTAATGTAGCACAAGAAAAACAAAATGATATATGGTAACTATATTCAGGGTGCAACAACCACATGTCAGGGAACATAGAAATGTTTTTCAATCTAGATGAAAGTGTGAAACTGGAATGACATTAGGGACTGATAAAAAAGTATCTGGCATGGGAAAAGGAAGAGTTAATATCCTAACAAATAAGGGGGAGAAGAAGTACATCTCAGATGTTTACATTGTCCCTAGTTTGAAGCATAACCTCATAAGCATTGGATAGCTCATGCAAAAGGGCTATAATGTCTTTTTCAAAAATGGTGAGTGCACAATTTTATATAAGCCTCCAAGTAGACATCTGATTACAAAAGTTCAGATGATAAGCAATAGAATGTTTCCCTTAAATATAAAATCAAATTTGAAGGAATAAGGTGCACGAGTATAAATGTGAATGAATTCACAAGAGGATGAAAGAAAATTTGCAGTTGTCATACAAATAAACTATCAAGCAGAGGTCAAAAATGGAAATTGGTTATGGCATTTGAGATTTGGTCATCTCAACTTCGGAGGTTTGAATTTGCTTTATAGAAAAGGCATGGTGAAGGGATTTCCACTCATAGGAAAACCAGACAACCTATATGAAGGATGTATCTTGGTAAAACAACAAAGAGAGACATTTCCAGCAGAAAAGTCACTAAGGGAAATGGCACCTTTAAAGATTGTCCACTCAGAATTATGTGGACCAATGCAGACACCATCAATTGGTGGTAGCTACTATTTGTTGACCTCTGTAGATGACTACACAAGGAAGACATGGGTCTATCTCCTAAAATAGAAAAGTGAAATGTTTGAGTGATTTTTCCAATACAAGGCTCTTGTTGAGAAGCAAAATGGACACTACATCAAAGTCCTTAGGACTGATAGAGGTGGTGAATACATCTCAAATGACTTCCTTTGATTTTGCAGGGAGCATGAAATTCACAAGAAATTTACAACAGGGTATACACCTCAGCAAAATGGTATCGCAGAAAGGAAGAATAGGATCATTATGGAAATGGCAAGGAGTATGTTGAAGGCAAAGCATTCGCCAAATGATTATTGGGCTGAAGTTGTCGCTTGTGCAACATATATCATTAATAGGTGTCCAACCAAAAGTGTCAAGAATGTAGTTCTTAAAGAGGCATGGAGTAGAAGAAATCATAGTGTCAATCACATGAGAGTGTTTCGATGTGTGGCGTATGCAATGTCTTGGATGAGTTGAGGAAGAAGTTGGACAACTAGGAGGAGAAATGCATATTTGTTGCACATAATGACGAATCCAAGGCATACGAGTTCTATAATTCATCAACCAAGAAGGTCATAATCAGCAGAGATGTGAAGTTCATAGAAGAGGAAGCATGGGATGGAAGTTTAGAGAAGGAAATCAATGTCAAAGCATATATACCACATGAGGACAAAGAGGAACTGAAAACAACAAACAATTCCTCAACAATGATTCCCTCTACTCCTATTCAAGCATAACAAAGCAAGCAACAAGTTACACCGTCAACAAATAATAGGATAATGTCACGCCATCAAGAAAGTGCTTCTCCAAGCATGTCACAATGTGTAACACCAAGTGGCATGTTAAGCCCATCTTCAACAAGCACAAGAAGACCAAAATTTAGAAATTTACATGAGATTTATGAGTAAGATGAAGTTGATAGTAGCGTTGGTCTAAATTCCTTATTTGCATTATTTTATCATGTAGAGGACCCAACCCATTTTGAGGATGCAATCAAAGAAGAAAAATGGGTTGCAGCAATGTAGGAAGAAATAGAAGCAATAAAAAATAATGACACATGGGAGTAAGTGAACCTTCAGCAAGGAAAATAAGCTATTGGAGTGAAGTGAGTCTATAAGACCAAGAGAAATGTCAACAAGAAGATTGAAAGGCACAAAGTGAGGCTACTTGTCAAAGGATACAAGCAGCAGCATGGAAGAGATTATGTAGAGACATTTGCGCCAGTCCTGAGGATGGAAATAGTGCATATAGTTGTGATGATTACCACCCAACATAAATGGAAAGTGTATCAAATGGACGTAAAATCAATGTTCTTGAATGAATTGTTGAAAGAGGAAGTGTATGTTGCGCAACCACCTAGTTATGAGGTAGAAGGACAAGAAGACAAGGTGTATAGGTTGAGGAAAGCTCTTTATGGGTTGAAGCAAGCACCACGTGCATGGTATAGCAGGAGAGATGCTTACTTGTTGGACAATGGATTCGACAAATGTGATGGAGAGCTTACTCTCTACATCAAAGACAGTGATGGTAAGCTTCTTATTGTTTTTTTATATGTAGATGATTTTATTTTATAGGCATTAATGATTTCCTCATCGTTGATTTCAAAAGAGTCATGAAAAGTCAATTTGAAATGACTGACTTGGGGTTGTTAAGGTATTTTTTGGGCATAGAAGTGAAGCAAACAGAAAATGGTATTTTTATTTCCCAAGCAAAGTATGTGGTAGACATTTTAGAAAGGTTTAATATGTAGAACAACAAGCTCGCACCAACTCAAACTGTCATTGGGTTGAAGTTGAGCAAAGAAGATTGCAGCAAAAATTTGAATCCGACATTATACAAAAGTATGGTGGGTAGATTGATGTATTTGACCGCCACTAGGCCAGATATAATGTATGCAGTGACTTTGGTGTCAAGTTTCATGGAGACACCCAAGGAGATGCATTGGAAAGCAAGGAAAAGGATTCTAAGGCATGTCAATGGGACAAAGGAATATAGTATTTTGTACGCTGCAACAAATGATTTCAGGCTAGTTGGTTACACTGATAGTGACTGGGTAGGAAATGTTGATGATAGAAAGAGGACATCAGGATATGTTTTTTGTTTGGGTTCTGCGTTAGGTCCCTATAATACTAGTTATTCCCCCATTACTATTGTCATTGTAGCCCTTATTGTTATTATTGTGCCCCTATTGTCCCCATATTATTATTAGTGTGCCCCATAGAAACCAACCATTGTTATTATTGTTCCCTTATGTTATTACTGTTATGTCGGCTTGACTATATTTTGACCTGTTAGACTCCTATATATAGAAGGAAGGTTTAATCATTTGTATCATCCAAGAATTGTTCATTTGTGTAATGTAAAGGATGTTGCCCCCTTGAAGAGGTTGAATTATAAGGTGTTGAACTATCTTTTCTATCTTTTTGTGAGCTGGTTCATAACATTTGTTATCAAAGCTTTGGATTCTAGGGTTTCGTTGCTCCAAACAGGACATTGTGGCATTTTGACTATTTTTTTTTTTGTGGTGTTTCAAAAGGTAAAAAAAAAACCCATTTGAGCCGAAATCGTTTTGAACTTCGGGTCCGAATTTCAGAGCTTGTCTCACTATATTTTCGGAGATATTTACAATACCAAGTACAACACATTTCACTCTCACAAAAGGTAACTGAAGCCAAGATGAATGGCGTGGAAGCTAATATGAATGGCGTGAAAGTTAAGATGGATGGTGTGGAAGCTAAGATTGATGGCATGGACGCTAAGATGAATGGCATGGACGCTAAGATGGAAAAATTGATGATAAATTTGAATAAGTTGCTATAAGAAATGGTTACTAATGGTGAAAGGGTAGTAAAAGAAAATCATGATGAGAAGAAAAGAAATGTTAATCATGATTTCATAGCCTCTAATGTTGGATTGAAGACCCACCATGTTCCAAAAATCGATATGAGGAAGTTAGATGGCAAGGATCTCAGAACATGGATACTACAGATGGAGCAATTTTTCGATCTCCATAATGTGAAAAACACACAAAACGTACGTATTGCAACTTTATATTTGGAACCAAATCAATTTGTATGGTATCGATGGCTTTGCTCTTATAAAAAAATTGTCACTTGGGAAATTTTTATGGAAGAAATGATAGCACAT